>CAUYUJ010020103.1:88144-90644 GCA_963575745.1 Prorocentrum cordatum | reverse complement strand
TTCCGCCACAGCGGTCGTGTTCATGATTCTCGGAGGTCAAGTGGTCGTCTACATTTTTTTGTTCGCCACGTTGCAGTGCGATTTTCATGTGCATGTAGACCTTTCCTCGAATTGGAGAGCCCACGATGGCCCCGAGATGTACCCCACACGACCCAATACGGCATCCAGATAGCTCCAGGCAGCCTCCGAGGCGGCCAAGGCGCCTCCAAGACATCACTTGGGAAAACCCGAACAAGCTAAAGTAACAGACTTCCCGTTGGCTTTTGAATGATGTTTGCATCTTCCTTTTGGCCTGGCGACGAACCAGATGGCCTAAGAGGCTCCCAAGATCGCCCCCAAAACGCCCAAGAGGCCTCCACGATAGCCCCGTGACGGCCCAAGAAGCTCCAAAGACGGCCCCAGGAGGGCCCGAAGACAGCCCAAGAGGATTCAAGACGCCTGATATTGCCTCCAAAACAGCCACGAAGCGCTCCAAGCGGGCTCGAAGACGGCGAAAACAGGCTTCAAAGACGACTTCTAGTAGCGTCCGACGGGCCAGGAACGCTCTCAGACAGCCAAACAGGCCGGGGCAATGCGGAAAGATGGCTCCCGCGGGGCACGCGTGCACGGGTGCTCTAACCTCCTTGTGCGGCATTATCCGCGTGAAGGGCCGCGCGAACACGCCCATTGAGGCCGCAGGTGGACCTCCTCTGGGCACGCCCCGTGCCAGGCATGTTCTGAAATGGGCGCGGGGACGCCATGCAATGATGCCTATTCTGGGGCATGATTCGCGTGACTTGTGTGCCAAAATGGGCGGGGGGGGGCGTTGTACGAAACGTCCGGGCCTTTAGGTGGTGCTCCTTGTGGGCACGATCCACGTGATGGGGTCTGCCGCAATGGCTAGGGGGGGCGCAGTGCGAGCCCTGCCTCTGGGGCCGTGGGTGGAGATCCCTGTGCGCCATAATCACGACCCGTGTGCGAGGTGTGCCGAAGTAGGCGGGATGGCGGGATGCGAACCTTGTTAGGGGCCGTCCGTAGATGTCTTGGCGGGCCCCGAGACGCGTGAGAAGTGTGCCGAAGTGAGCGGGGCGATGTTGTGAAGCTCCGCTCTGGT
Organism: Prorocentrum cordatum; assembly: GCA_963575745.1. NCBI lineage: Eukaryota > Dinophyceae > Prorocentrales > Prorocentraceae > Prorocentrum > Prorocentrum cordatum. Next base: position 89,551 of record CAUYUJ010020103.1, on the reverse strand, counting down.
GCCGCAAACCCGAGATCCAGCGCATTGAAAAAAACAAGACGGAGGTTTTTCTTTATTTTTGGCCTCTGGGGGCCCTCGCCAGGCCCCGGGACCGTCAAAAAACGATTCGGGACGAAAAACCGGTCCTGGGGAATGGGTCTAGACTGCGGGGGACCCCGTAAGTTATCGAAAAGATCACGACATCGGATCTCTGGGAATGCAGGTAATTGCGGGGCACGGTCCGCGTGAGGGGTGTGCCACTGTGCGAATCTCGTCCCTCGTGACGTAATGAAGTGCGTTTCCCTGTGGGGCGCGATGCGTGCGAGGGGTCTGCCAGCATGGGCGGGGGGACCCTCAGCCAAGCCTGTCCGAGGGGCCTCAAGTGGAACTCCCTGAGGTGCACGATCCCTGTGACAATCTGTATCCTCCGATGCCGAACTTTTGAGACTACAACTGGAGCTCGCTGGAACCTAAGCGCGCGCGAAGCGCGCGCGTCGTTCTAGTGTGTGTGTATATGAAAGAGCGTGTTCTACCGCTGCTGGCGGAAAACCGGGGGGGGTCACTACCGGTTCGAACCCCTCCCCCCCCCCCCCCCTCCGGAAAACCGGGGGGGTCACTACCGGTTCGAACCCCTCCCCCCCCCCCCCAGTTCATCATGAAAAGGGGGGGGTCACTACCGGTTCGAACCCCCCCCCCCCCCCCCCCCTCGAAAACCGAGTGGGGGTGCGGACAGTGGTGGGGACGGTACCGTAGGGACAGTGGTGAGGGGACAGCGGGACAGTGGTGGGGACAGTGGGGGGACAGTGGGACAGTGGTGGGGACGGTAGTGGTGGGGACAGTGGTGAGGGGATAGCGGGACAGTGGTGGGGACAGTGGGACAGTGGGACAGCGGTGGGGACGGTAGTGGTGGGGACAATGGTGGGAACAGGGGGGGGACAGTGGACAGTGGTGGTGACGGTGGTGGTGGGGACAGTGGTGTGGGGACAATGGGAACGAGGTGGAAACAGTGGGACAGTGGAGGGTACAATGGTGGTGGGGACAGTGGTGAAGGCGGTGGCGAGGACGGCGGTGGGACAATGGGACAGAGGTACAGTGGGGACAGTGGTGGGGACAGTGGGGACAGTGGTGGGAACAGTGGGACAGCTCAGTGGGACAGCGGAGGAGTCAGTGGGACAGTGGGGACAGTGGGGATAGTCGGGCAGTGGTTGGGGCCGTGGAGACAGTGGGGAGAGTGGAACCGTGGTGGGAACAGTTCTGGGGACAGCGGGGACAGTGCGACAGTGGTGGGGCCACTGGTGGGGACAGTAGGGGCGGTGGTGGAACCAGTGGGGACAGCGGTGGTGAGGACAGTGGTGCTGGGAACACCAGTGGGGGATGTGATGCGGACGGTGGTGGGGACCAGGAGTCGTTTGCTGGCGGTGAGTAGGG
>CAUYUJ010020103.1:79936-88044 GCA_963575745.1 Prorocentrum cordatum | reverse complement strand
AGGAGGAGGAGGAGGAGGAGGAGGAGGAGGATGAGGAGATGATGAGGAGGAGGAGGAGGAGGAGGAGGAGGAGGAGGAGGAGGAGGAGGAGGAGGAGGAGGAGGAGGAGGAGGAGGAGGAGGAGGGTGAGAGGATTAGGGGGATCAGGGGGAGGAGGAGGAGGAGGAGGAGGAGGAGGAGGAGGAGGAGGAGGAGGAGGAGGAGGAGGAGGAGGAGGAAGAGGAGGATGAGGGCTGGGGGGCCTGGGAGGAACGCTAGTCGTCGTTGTCCTCCTTCTCCTTCTCCACCTGCTTCTCCTCCTCCTTCTTCCTATCCTCGACCTTTGCACCTGTCTATCTTTCCAGGACAAGTGGCACCCAAGAATGTTGGTCGAACGTTCTGGCCGTGCGACCAGGGTTGTTTGTGTGTGTGTGTGTGTGTGTGTGTGTGTGTGTGTTTGTGTGTGTGTGTGTGTGCGTGCGTGCGTGCGTGCGTGCGTGCGTGCGTGCGCGCGTGTGTGGGCGCGCGCGTGTGTGCGTTTGTTTGTGTGTATGTGTGTTTGCGTGTTTGTGTGCCTATCCGGAAGGTTGTTTCTTTCTCCGTGCCCAGGAGGAGGGCGACAGCCCATCTGGGCACCGGCGACAGAGCACACCCCGAAAATGGCGACCAGAGGGTGCGAAAGACGAGGGGGGGCAGAGCAGGAGGGAACCGGAAGGCGCAGGAGACAGGAGCACGGCCGTGGCACATGAGCCACCAGGCCCCAGCGCTAGGCGCACCCCGCTGCTCGGGGGGGGAAGGCGTCGCCGCGGGGCACGCGTTCGGCCGCCCCGTCGGCCCCCAGGCACACACCCGCCGCCCGGCTGGCACCGCCACCGCTTCCGCTGCCCCCTGCCCCTTCGCAGGGTCAGGATTTGGAGGAGGATCGAGGAGGATGGCGGGCCCCTGCTCAGAGAAGCAGGGCGCGCCGAGGGGGGTCCCTCCCTCTCGCTCGGAGTGGGTGGGTTCCCACAATCGGGCCACATCCAGCCGCCGCCGCCAGTCGTCTCGTCCGTCTCTCCTGGCATGCCTCGCTCCCCTCGTCGCTGCCCCACGTCTACCCTGCTCCTCGCGAACAAGAGCCGTTGCCCACCCCCTCCCCAGGCACTGGCCAGGGTGAGGTGGACGAGCCAGGGCGCCGAGAGCGAGGAGAGGGAGGAGATCGAGGATCGATCCGGTTGGTTGTTCGAGCCTGCTCAGGAGGCCTCCCGAGGCTTCTGGAGGCATCCGCAGACCCCCAGGGGCTCCCAGGGACGGCCAGGGGGCTCCTTGAGGCCCCCAGGAGGGAGGGACAGGGTTTCGCAGACTTTCGGGCGCCAGGGCGCTTTGCTTTCCCTCAGGCGCGCCAGGAGGGGAGGGCCCAGGAAGATGGCGATGACAATGACAAAAACAGTGACGATGACGATGACGATGACGACGACGATGATGCTGATGCTGCTGATGATGATAGTGATGATGATTATGATTATGATGATGATGGTGATGAGGATGATGGTGGTGGTGATGGTGGTGATGATGATGCTGCTGATGATGAGGATGAGGATGATTATGATTCTGCTGATGTTGACGATGCGTATTATAATGGTGATAATGCGGACAACGATGCCGATTATGTGCTGATGCTGATGATGATGCTGATGCTGCTGCTGATGATGTTGAGGTCGATCGTTATGACGATTTGATGATGATGATGGTGAGCATTGTGCTGCTACTGCTTTGGCGACGATGCCTGCTTCGTGTGATGGTCAAGATGACGATGCCAATGACGATGACGATACCAATGCTGCTGATGATGACGACGATGATGATGATGATGATGATGATGATGATGATGATGATGATGATGATGATAATGATGATGATGATGGCGGTGATAAGGCAGATGCCGATTCTGATGATGCTGACGATGATGAGCATGAAGATGATAATGCTGATGCTGCTGATGATGACGTCGAGGATGATGACGATGCTGATGATGATGCTGCTGATGATGATGCTGATGTTCATGATGATGGTGATGATGGTGATGATGGTGATGATGATGCTGATCATGCTGCTGCTGATGATGCTGCTGCTGATTCTGATGCTGGTTATTTTTGTTTTTCATATTTGGTTGTTCGAACTATTAGTATTTGTACGATGCGTACTCTGATGGTGGTAAAGCGGATGACGACGCTGTTTCTGTGCTGATGCTGATGGTGGTGTTTCTGATGATGGCGGTGGTGAGGATGATGCTGTTGATGGTGATATGGTGGTGGTGGTGATAGTGATACTGCTGTTGATGATTGTGATGGTGGTGATGGTGGTAATGATGGTGGTGGCGACGACCGCGCCGATGATGATGATGATGATGATGATGATGATGATGATGATGATGATGATGATGATGATGATGATGCTGATGATGATGATGATGATGATGATGGTGATGGTGATGGTGATGGTGATGATGATGATGATGATGCTGATGCTGATGCTGATGATGCTGATGCTTATGCTGATGATGATGCTGCTGATGATGATGATGATGATGATGATGGTGATCGTGCTGACGGTGGTTGTGGTGATGATGGAGGTGAGGATGATAAGGAGGAGACGGAGGACCAGTTTAACCCAAGACACACCACCGATGTTTCAAGTTACCGTCCCTCCGATTTCCCTCTTCGTTGGTCCCTACACGAATTTGTTTGCATAGCAGGAACCGCCCCGTTGGAACACAACCGTCTGACAATCTTCAATCTTGTCAAGACAATTCCTGGGACTTCAGCGTCGCGAATCAACGTGACCGTTGCGCCCTGACAATCGTGCCAGAACGCCCTTCGTGGGGCTGCATCGCCGCGAAACAGCATTACTGTTGCGTCCTGACAATCCCAAACCATGCCAGAACACAATGCCTGGGACTTCAGCCACGTGAGCCCTTACAACTGCGGCGAACTTTGAAGACGAATGCGCGCGGCGCTAACGCGAGAGCCACATTTTGAAAACGAATCGCTGTCCATCCTTGAAGCTGTTGCACTCTTTGCAGGCGAATTTGCGCGGCGCTAAGCGAGAGCAAAACGTTGAAAACCACCCACCCTCCATCCGTGAAGGTGTCGCAAACTTTACTGCGAGTGTGCGCGGCGCTCAAGCGAGAGCCACTCTGAAAGCGGCCCGCCCTCTATCCGTGACGCTGGTGCGAACTCTTCGGACGAATGTGCGCGGCGCTGCGGCGCGAGCCACATTTTGCGAACGGCCCGCTCTCCATCCGTGAAGCTGCTGCGAACTCCGAGCCTCAGGATCACAAGTGGTGAGGAAGTCCCAGGCGACACGCCCGCCCGCCCTGCCGACATCTCTGGTGGAATCACGTGCAAGGAGAGAGGCATGGAGGAGGAGGAGGAGGAGGAGGAGGAGGAGGAGGAGGAGGAGGAGGAGGAGGAGGAGGAGGAGGAGGAGGAAGGAGGAGGAGGAAAAGGAGGAGGAAGGACGGCGACGACGACGACGACGGCGACGACGACCTCGACGACGACGACGACGCCGCCGACGCCGCCGCCGCCCTTCGCACCGCTGCCTGCCGCCGAGGGCCTTCCGTGGGCCCTCCGAGAGGGCCCTCCGACGGCCTCCGCCCGCCGAGGCCTGCTCCCCGAGGGGCCTCTGAGCCTTCGGCGCGCGCGCGCGGCGACGACGGCGCTCGCGCCCCGGCCTCCCAGGCGGGGCTGCGGCGCTGGTGGCCCCGGCGCCGTTCGGGCGGCTGCCCCCGGGCTGGCGCGAGGCCGCCCACGCCGGCGTCCGCCAGGCTGGGCGCCGCCGCCGCCACCGCCGCAGCCGCCGCCGCCGCCGCCGCCGCCGCCGCCGCCGCCGTCGTCGTCGTCGTCGCGTCGTCGTCGTCGTCGTCGTCGTCGTCGTCGTCGTCGTCGTCGTCGTCGTCGTCGTCGTCGTCCGCCGCCGCCGCCGCCGTCGTGTCGTCGTCGTCGTCGTCGCCGTCGCCTTCCTCCTTTTAGTCCTCGTCCTCGTCCTCGTCCCCTCCTCCTCCTCCTCCTCCTCCTCCTCCTCCTCCTCCTCCTCCTCCTCCCTCTTCTCCCTTCTTCTCGTTCTCCTCTCCCCTTTCCCCTCCTCTCCTCCTCCTCCTCCTCCCTTTCTCCTCCTCCTCCTCCTCCTCCTCCTCCTCTTTCTCCCTCCTCCTTCTCCTCCTCGCTCCCCTTCTCCGCTCCCTCGCTCCCCTCCTCCGCTTCCTCCGGCGGCGTGGGCGGAGGTCCTCGGCGTCGCTGCCAGGCGGCCTCGCGGCGAAGCGGCGGGGCGCAGCCAGGCCGACCCCCTCGGCCCCTTCGGCCCGCCGCCGCCAGACCACCGCGGGAGGCCCTCGTGTGATTTTCGGCCTCTGGGAGCTCTCGCCGGCCCCGGGGCCTCGGCGGCGAGCGAGGGGGGGTAACTGTCGGGTTCGAGGTTCGCGGTTCGAGGTTTTCGGACGTTCTCGTCGGTTCTCGGCGGTTTTCCACTTGGGATGCTTGCCAGCAGCTGCGCCTCGCCGAGGGCGTTCTAGGGGTGCCCGGATCGTCCCGAACGGTCGCCGGAGACCCGAGCTATGATCCTCAAACAACTCTGGGAGACCAAAAGCCGGCCCCGTGGAGTGGGTCGAGATTCCCCGGGGTCCACGTCGTGAGAAAATCATACGGCGGAGGCTTGGGGACTTCCGAAGGGACCAGAGATCGAGGATCGAGGTTTTCGAGCGTCTCTGGGCCTCCTGGGGCGCCCTCGTGGCCACGGCTGGGTCCCCTCAGAATTCTGGCCCGAGCGCAACCCGGGACAGGTCCGGGGGTCGGCGTTTGTACATTTCGCTGAGTCATCATCGCGTCACGACGGGATAACGATGGATAGTTGTTGGACAACCTTCGACCTCATGGGGGCCCTTGCTGTGCCCAGGACCGTAAAATTGCGGCTCAGGATGAAATGCCGGTCCACGGGAAGGGGTCCAGACTTCTGGGGAGCCACGTTGAGGCAAAATGAAGGCATCGGATATCTGGGGAGGAGGAGGAGGATTTGGCCTCCACGGCAACTTATCCAACCATCTTAGCTCCTGCAGTGAGGGACCTGCAGGGGCAGTGCCAGTGCTCAGGTTAAAGCCTCATGAGGTAGAGGCAGGGCAGTCTGAGCCCTCTGAAACAGAATCTCGTAACGGATCCTCGTCCGCCCCCTCCTGTCGACGTCTGGCTCCGACCAGCGACCACGGGCCCTTGGGCTCCTCTAGGGTCTCCGGACGGGGGGATCTCCTTCGGGAGGTTGGTCAGCAACGTACGCACTAAAGCACTGCGCGCAATTGCCAGTGCCCGCTCTCACACCAAGCTTAAGACGAGAGAAGTGCAGGTGGCCACCCCTGCACGAATATCGCGCCAGACGCAGTGCGCCGCACGGGTCGGACGGACAGTGCAGCGCTCCCCGAGGCCGCGGCTCGCGGCTCTCGTCGAGCGCCGCCCGCATCTCGCGCGGATCAGCAGACGGCGCAGCTGCCCGGGCAGTCCGAGGCCGCCATTCGGCGGTGGAGGGGCTGCCTGCCTGGCAGCGTGCAGCTCGGAGTCCTCGGGGCGCGTACCCGGGCACCCGGGGGTGGCTTCGCTGCAGCGCTCCTCCCGCGGAGGCGCACGGCGCGCCTTCGGGTTCTCCAGCCCGCCGCTCCCACCTCCGAGGCTCGCGAGGGGGCGTCCGCACGGCCCGGTGGCAGAGCGGGGGGGGAGCACACCGGGAGCAGAGTCGGAGGCTGGAACATGGACATTGCCAGTGGCGGGCCGTCTTTCAATCCCAGGGTTTCTTGAGGGTCAAGGACGACGCTGGGGTGGTGTGGTGTATGCTTTTTTCCCCGGTGTCCCAGGGAAGCAACGAAACATGTATACACCAGGGTCCCGTATACACCAGGATCCGCTCTCCAGTACAAATTCCAATGCAGGGCCGGAAGAAGCGTCGGTGTACAGAGTTCGATCCCCTACATAGGGCACATCAAGGGAGAGCTTCGGCCAGAGCGGCAATGGGCGCAAGAGTGAAGCAGGCTCTGGCAGTCGCAGAAACTTCGTCAACTGCCTTCAAACCTCAGGGGGCCACTCGATTGAAAGTGCAGGCCGTGTTTCGTTCCAGCATCTGTGCCCGAGATTTACTGTAAACACTTTTCTGGCCGAGATATCCAACTCTTCAGAGCCTGAGGGTGTTCTTTCTTTGATCACTTTCTCAATTTAAAAGTCGCTCTTCGAACGCACTGACCTGCAGCAGCATGCCAGAGTAAGGTCTCTTGCCCGCATATCTGTCTGCGGCAGGCTGGAGAGAATGCGGAGGAGGAGGAGGAGGAGGAGGAGGAGGAGGAGGAGGAGGAGGAGGAGGAGGAGGAGGAGCCACGCGGTGCAAATAACACGACCCCCGATGCCTCTGCTGGGTCGCCTCGCGCCGCCGCCGCCCCCGCCGTAGCCGCCGCCCGGCGAGGAGGCCCGTCGACGGTCCACTCGGGGGCCCGACGTCGTCGTCGTCGTCGTCGTCGTCGTCGTCGTCGTCGTCGTCGTCGTGCTCCTCCTCCTCCCCCTGCCTCTTCTCCTCCACCTCCAGTCCTTTTCCTGCACAGACTTAATATCGAATTCCGCATCTGACGCAGGCGGATGTCTTGACATCCTTGAGCTCCTTCTCCGCCCCCTCCTCCTCCTCCTCCTCCTCCTCCTCCTCCTCCTCCTCCCTCCTCCTCCTCCCTCCTCCTCCTTCATTCCTTTTCCTTAGGAATAGTCCTCCCTGTCGCACCCCGAGGCCAGTCAGAAGGGCGGCCTAAGCGTTATGCTTGACACTTCCTAACCATTGATGATCCTGAAGCTTGAATATTGGCAACACTTTCACGGATGGAGGGCGGGTGGTTTTCAACATGTGGCTCTCGCGTGAGCGCCGCGCACATTCGTTTTCAAATATTTGCAAGGGTTTCACGGATTGAGGGGATGCCGTTTTCAAACTGTGGCTCTCCCCTCAGCGCCGCGCAAACTCGTCTGACAATTTTGCAAGTGTTTCACGAATTGATGGCGGTTCCTTTTAACATGTGGCTCTCGCCCTTGCGCCGCGCACATTTGTTTTGAAACATCGTAAGAGTTTCACGGATTCCGATGGTTAACGTACCAGAAACGTTGCTTTGGAACGAATCCGGATTGTCAAGGCGCAACAGTTGACGTTGATTCGCGGTGTCCAAATCCCACGAATTGTGTTCTGGCGCGACTCAGCATCGTCAAGACGTAACAGAAAGGTTGATCCGTGGCGTGAGAGTCCCGAGAATGGTGTTTTGGCAAGCTTCAGGATCTTCGTCAAACGGTTGTCTCCCAACGGGGCACTTCCCCCAGTGGAAATGAACCCTTGTAGGGGCCTATGAGGGGGGAGCCTGGAGGACGGGTTCATCCCAACATCGTCGATGAGTCCTGGGCTTGCACTGGTCCTCCTCGTCCTCCTCCTCCTCCTCCTCCTCCTCCTCCTCCTCCTCCTCCTCCCCCCCGTCGCCTCCCTCCGCCGCCGCCGCTCTCGCCGGCGCCGCCGCCTGCGTCGCCGCCGTCGCCCTCGCCGCCGCTGCCGTCGCCCTCGCCGCCGCCGTTGCGGCCGCCGGCCCCGTCGCGGCCGCCGGCGCCGCCAGCCCGAGCTGCTCGACGGCGGCCAGCGCGGGGAGCCCGCCGGCGGCACAGTCCATCGGGCAGGGCTGGCCGCGCCTCTCTACCGAGGCGGCCGTCTGCGGGCTGCTGGAGACGCCGGGGCGGCCCTTTGGGCGGCCCCCGGGCGGCTCCCCTCGAAGAAGGGAGGTCACCGAGCGCGTTCCACTACTCGCGAAGTGCCCACCCCCAGACGTCCGAAAAACATGTGTTTGTTTCGATGAGATGTCCCGTAGACCCCCCACGGCAGACCCAGGCCACTTGCGAGCAGTGACTTCTTGCGTGTAGTGGAGCGCGCTCCTCTAGGGAGAGGCCTGGACCTCCAACGTCTCGAAGAAGCGAAGGCGGAGGTTCTTCGCTGAGCTCGGCCTCGGGGGACCCTCGCCGGGCCCAGGGGACTGTCAGAGAACGGACCGGGGGCGAGCCTCCGGCCCCCAGGGGCAGGGTCGGGACATCCGGGGACCCCGCACA
>CAUYUJ010020103.1:37436-69936 GCA_963575745.1 Prorocentrum cordatum | reverse complement strand
ACCTCGGCTACACGGTGGTGAAGCGTTTGGCCGAGGAGGGAGTCGCGCATCGGGACTTGCACGCGCGCCTCGGGCTACAGGTGCCGAGTGGCCCGCTCAAGAAAGCCCCGAATTGGCTGATGTCAAGTTCGGTCAGCCTACCGAGCAGCTTCGACGCCTTCAGCGAGTGGCCAGACTGGCCATGACGTCATCCACCGCGATCGCAATCAGGGCGCGCACGGCAGTTGCTGGGGTTTCGCCGCCTTCTCTGTGCTGGACAACGGTCTCTGTGTCCAGACGCAGGGAGCTTTCAACGGTGTTCGGGGGCATTTGAGCCGGACTCGCGCTACTTCCTGTACCTGCGCGGCGGAAGGTCACGACTGATGTCAGGGCGGATGACCGTCGAGAGTCTTCGAGCTCGCTGGGTCGCGCGGCCTTCCCACTGGAGGAGATGAGGGTTGCGTCACATATCTCGGCTCTGGCGATGGCGTCGATCATGTCGATCAGCAGGGCGTTGCCCCGCATTGCCCTGGCGAGTGCAAGCGGGCCTCGTGCCCCAGGCCTCTGCGTAGTGGCAAGTTCCTCTTCGGGGGTGAGGGCCGCGCGTATGAAACCCAGGACCTGCGGCAAGTCCAGGAAGCACTGGTGAGTGATAGTCCGGTCGCCGCTGTCGTGTTTGCTGACACAAATTGGGTCGCTTACAGTTCTGGGATTCTCAGCGCCGGATGCGGGAACGCCCCGAACCGCGCCGTGACCGCCATTGGTTACGGCGGGGAAACGCGTGGAGGAAATCCTGCGGGCTGCCGCAGCTTCTACTGGAGACCGCTGAACTCCTGGGGGGACTGGTGGGGGGACGGGGGCGACATCGGGGTTGCCCCGTGCGAGGTCGCGCACATTCTGGCCCCGGGCGCCATCGCCACTGGTCGCGCGAACGCCTTCCCGAGCCCACTGTTCCCCAGCGGGAGAGGGAGCGGCGGCGGCAGCGAGGAGAGCCCGTACAAGGTCGTGAGGGGCAATTGCCAGGTCGAGCAAGAGTGCGTGGTGCGCCCAGATTTTCCGGGCGCGTATAGCCAAGACAACCTCTTGCGACGCCGAAGTCACCGCGGAACAAGGCATTGAGCTTGGTGTGTTGTTTTTTTGTACCGAGGCGGGCTAGGGCCACTCCAACGCAAATGGCATTGACTACAGTGGTACAGAGAGCGAGGTAGTTGGGCCTCTTGAGTCTTTGGTCGTCAGCGGCACCATCCATTGGCCGGCGGACAACTCTGTCAACTCGGAGGGTTGGAAGAATTTCCATGGAGTCGAAGCAGCAATGCGCGTGACTTGTGACAGCGTGTTTGACGATCTCGAGCTATCCGATGGTGACATTCGGAGCGTGGACTGCCCCGCGGGCTTTGCCGCGTTTTCTGGAACGATCTGGGGCAGCAGCCCATGCACAAACGACTCGCCGATTTGCAAATCTGTCGCGAATTTCGGTAAAGTTGGGAAGTGGTTGAGGTGCATGCGATTGGCATAGCAGACTAGTTTGAGTGGGCCCAATTCAATGGCATCGACACAGTGGGCTACGAGTATGATTGGAACGCCGTGAGTATCAGCTGATCGACGGGACACTTACGCATGCGTTTCAATACTTTCGCCGGGCAGCCTGCCACTCTGCGGATGGAAGCTCCTGGTTCATGTATGTATGTATATATATATGGTTATATGCATGTATGTATGTATGTATGTATGTATGTATGTATGTATGTATGTATGTATGTATGTATGTATGTATGTGTGTATGTATCGACGTATGTATGTATGTATGTATGTATGTATGTATGTATGTATGTATATATATATATATGTATATATATCGCCGTTGCAATCTTGGTCGCATGGCGCCAAGAGGCTGCGCTGCGACCGCCATCGCCGTAAATTGGAAATGGGGGAGTGGGGCGGCGTGGTCCCAGAGCTTTGAGAGGGCTCGAGATGTCGTCTCGCGTTCCACTCCTTTATTTTGCCTTTCGTGCGGGCATGCCAAGCAGCCTTCTGGGCCGCAACCTCTTCGGGTTGCGTCCGGCCCATGTTGATATTCGTGTTGGACTGCCAAGCAGCCGGCCGGGCCGCAACTTCCTCCGGCTGCGTCTTGCCCATTTTGCCCTTCGTGCGAGCCTGCCACGCAGCCGGCCAGGCCGCAACCTCCAACCTCTTCGGGCTGCGTCTGGCCCAGTTTGCCATTCGTGCTGGCATGCCAAGCAGCCGGCCGGGTCGCAACTTCCTCGGGCTGCGTCTGGCCCAGCATGCCAAGCTGCAGCCGTCGATAGTCCTGGGTTTCAGGTCTCGCGCGTGGTCTTGTGTGGGTGGGTGGCTTGGTCGATCACGTGTATGATACACATGACATTATCTGGGCCCCCTGATGCCAACCCCTCCCCCAGCCACGGCGGCGTACGTTGGCCATCTTCTCGGCTGCACTCTGCGCCTGCGTGGCAGTCTTCTCGGCCGCGGGGCTAGCCTAATACGAACCGTTCCAGGTCCCAGCGAAGTCTTGTCGACCCTTGCGCGCGGCGCTTCGAAGTTGATCAGGGGTCCTTTGGGCGCTGCGCCTCCTGCTTTTCCGCAATGTCTCCTGCTTCTCCTCGAGCTGACAGACGGCGCCGCGGACTGTCGGCAAGCTGACAGGTTGCAGTGAGTGTGCCGCGGGTTCGGTGGGATTCAGTGTGGCTTGCGGTGTGCTGGTGGAGTGTTTGCCTTCAGCGCAGAGCAGGAGGGGTTGTGGGGGTGGGAAGGATGGGGAGGGCAGAGGAGAACATATGGGAAGTGCAGAGGAGCAGCGGACATCCCGCTTTTGGCTTGGAGTGGCGGCGGGGCGCCTGGCAAACACATATATTTTGCTGGTGGGATCGAAGATCATCACTGTGGACCAGATGAAATGCTAGATCGAGACTCCGATCCGACGCCAATCGCAAACAGAAAGCTGCACCCATCCCCCACCCCAAACCTCCTCATCGCCCGAGGGATGGCCCTATATGTACATGTGTGTATTGCAGTGCGTGCGCACTCGCTTCTCAGGCGCAGCAGCCGGTCATAGCTGCGCCCTGCACCTCATCGTCGCGTGCAGAAGTCGAGAAGCGCACGGCGAGCATGTGGCGCAAGAGTGCGCAGCATTGCTGCGGCGAGCCGCGGCTGCCTGATGCGGCAACGCTTTGCATGTCCGTTGCCGGCCTGCCTGCAGCCACACGGGAGCAACCAGGACCGACACCATTCGGCGGTTGCTCAAGGTGCCATGGGGGCCGCCTCGGAAATCCTGGGGGCACCTTGGCCCAGGGGCACTTCTCAGCAATCCCCGAAGCACTAGGAGTACAGTCGGGGAGAGCGGGATGGGAAGGCGGAGGGGAGACGCCCGGAGGACCGACACGTGTCCCTCTCCTTGTAAGGGTGGTGTCGTAAGATGTTGTAACTAGCACGGCACGTCGAGCGATGTGCAAGGATCAGCCCTGGCATGCGTCCACCACGGCGCTTTGCGGACAGTTCTGGGGCTACGCGTGCGAGTGGCGCGGCTACTCGAGCGCAGGAGCCTCTTCCATGCCTACGTCTGCTGATGAGGCTCCTCCTCCTCTTCCTCCTCCTCCCAGGTCCTCTTCCTCCTCCTCCTCCTTCCTCCTCCTCGTCCTCTTCCTCTCCGTCCTCCTAATTCCCGCCAGGATGAATTGCATAAGTTCCCTCCTCTTCCCCCTCATATTCTTTTTGCCCCAGGCAGAACGCAACAAGGGCTCCGTGGACCTCATGCGGTGCAAAGGCGCCGACGGCGGTGCAAGGGATAATTAGTGAGTAAGCGGGAACAAGAAGGAGAAGGAGGAGGACGAGCACGAGGAGGAGGAGGAGAAGGATGAGGAGGAGGAGAAGGAGGCAGGATAGGGGAGGTGGAGGAATATTATAATTGTGATGAGGAGGAGGAGGGTGATGATGACGCTGCTGATACTGCTGCTGCAGATGATGATGATGATGATGATGATGATGATGATGATGATGATGATGATGATGATGATGATGATGATGATGATGATGATGATGATGATGAGGATGAGGATGAGGATGAGGATGAGGATGATGATAACGATGATGATGATTCCGTCAACGATGATGGCACCCGTTCACGATGATGATGGCACACATGCTGAATCTGATGACGATGATGATGCACTTGGTTATGACGATGGTCAAGAAGTCATGACGCTTATGATGATGATGCTGATGCTGCTGATGATGATGATGATGATGATGATGATGATGATGATGATGATGATGATGATGATGATGATAATGATGATGATGCTGACGACGACAGTGATGATGCCTCCGCCGAATCATCCCGCCACTGCGCTCGGGGGGGGAGTGGGGGGAGGTGTAATGGGCACCGGGTGCCACAGATGGTATGTTTGGAGCATTTTCTGCCCGGGAGGCCAAAACCGAAAGGACTTGGTCACAAACATGAGCGTGTTTTGGGCTCGATGCGTCGGGGGGCCCTCATGCTTAATTTGCAACGCTGCAAGCGCGGTGGCGGATCTCTATAAGTTCTTGGGCCATCGACAGGAGGTCTGGTGTTCAGGGGGCGGAGGAGGAGGAGGAGGAGGAGGAGGAGGAGGAGGAGGAGGAGGAGGAGGAGTGGTAAGGATTAGTGCTGCCGTGGGTCCTGCCCCCGCCACCGCTGAGTCACTGGAGAGGCCCTCGGAGTCCCTTCCACCGGAAAAGTTCTGGAGATGCCAAGAAGGTTCCCAGTGTAGCAACGCTCACCAACTCACCAATAGCTTTTACAAGAATCCTCCTCAATCCTAGAGGTTCGAGTGTCGAGGTTCGAGGCTCGGATGGTGTAACGAGGTTCGAGAGTCGAGGATCGAGGTTCGAAGGTCGAGGGTCGAGGTTCGAGCATCCAGGTTCGGGGGTCGAGGGGGATCTTCGATGCTCGATGGTCAGGTCATGTCAGGCCTGTGCGCCCACGACTTGCGGCCAGTTAGGACACGGGCGGGGAGCATACCGCTAAACGCTCACGCAGTCCAAGAACTAGTCGGATATGTCGCTCAAGCACTCGCACCTCTGGCTTCCACCTTCCAGTCGCCGACTCGTCGCAGAACGATCCGACGTCGCATTCCTCCGAAGCCAGTTTGGCTCGTGGCTGAAGTATCTTGCAGACTTGCTGTGGGACCAGTCTGACGACCGGTCCTGAATGTGTGTTTTGACGTTGTCGTCGTACCTTCTGCTTCGGTGTGCTGCCTGGTTCTGTCTCTTTTCTGAATGCATTTGCTCCCATCGTCGTCGGATGCAGACGGGCTCAATGAAAGCTGTGCCGAGTGTTGGGTGCGGTAGAAAATCCGACCCTATCAAGGACGTTTTGACGAGGAAGACAATGCCGTCTCCAGATTTGGACCTGCCAGTAATCTCCAGGGAGTACAGGGTGTATCTAATGGCCTCTGGCCCATCCCGCCGCTGTGCCTGGGTTGTGGGTCATAGGCCTCTTGGATGTTCGTGGGAGGCCTCGTGGGGGCCTCTGGTGGCCGTTGTGAAGCCTTTTTTGGGGCCTCTTTTGGGCCTCTTGGGGGCCTCCTTGGGGCCTCGTGGGGGCTTCTTGGGCGCCTCTTCTGGGGGACTCGTGGGGCGGAAGGCTCAGATTTTCGTTTCGGATTCTCCTTCTTGGGCCCCTCTTGGGGCCGTCTTGGGGCCCTCGTGAGCCGTCTTGGGCGCTTCTTGGGCCGTCTTGGGGCCGTCCTGGGCCGTCGTTGGGCCCTCTTGGGGTCCTCTGGGGAGGTCTTGGGGCGGTCTTGGAAGCCTCTTGGTACGTCTTGGAGCGTCGGAAGATCGAAAAGCGGGGACCTGGAGAACATGGAAAACACGAGGAGAATCAATGAGTTTGGCCTCTCGCGGCCCTCGGGGAAGGCTCCTGCAAACCTCTCGGAACGTCCTGGGCGCTTTTTCGGCCGACTGGAAGCAATCTTGGACGTCTTGGACCAATTGTTCGGGGATTCGGGGCCCTCGGATACCGCCTTGGGAGCCTCTCGGGGCCCTCTTTGGCCCGTTTTGGAGGTCTTCTTGGGCTCGAAAGTCACCTGACGGGACGCGGGAAGCCACAGAAGATCTGACAATTCCAGGTCCGGGCCCTTTCAAGAATCCTCGGGCTTGAGGACTGAGGCTCCCAAGGGACCTGAGGACGCTCCAACTCGTGCCTCAAGGGCACGGTGGCGGATTTGCCTCCATCATACAACCAGTCGTCGCCATCTCCATTGGTGATGGTTTTCCATGGCTGGGGTGAGACTGACTTGACTTATCACACCAGTTACAGCTTCGGCAACCTCGCAAGAGATAACGACTTCATTGCGGTGTATCCACAAGGACTCGCTGATTGTCAAGCAGACGCTGATTGTCAGAAGAAATTTTCGTGGAACGGTGGGGGGACGACAAACAATGACAATGGCTGCTCCAAGTTTTCTTATGTGTACACTTATTATTACACCTACGCCTATTATTATGATTATTGCTACGAGAGTTGCGCGTCCAAGAATTACGGCTGCAACCCTTGCGGCTGGACCACTTGTTACGATGATGTGGCCTTTGTCGGGGAGCTGCTGGACTCTCTGCAAGCAGAGTACTGCATAGACCTTCGCAGTCAGTACGCGATTGGGTGCTCGAACGGAGGGATTATGGTGTTCGAGCTGGCGAAGAGCTTGCCGGGCCAGTTCGCCGGAATCGGCTCCGCCTGCGGCGCGCGCCCCCATGAAGGGTGGGACGGAACTCTTGGAGATGTCCCTCCCGTATCTGATGGCCTCTGGCCCATCCCGCCACCGTGCCTGGGTTTGTGGGTATGAAGCTTATTGGATGTTCGTTGGGATCTCGTATGAGGCCTCTCGGGGGCCTCTTGGAGGTAGTTTGGAGGTCTGTTGGGGCCTCTTGGGGGGGCCCTCTTGGGGCCTCCTGGGCGCCCTTTGGGGCCTCCTAGGGGCCTCTTGGAGCGGAAGTCTCGGATTGTCGGTTCTTGTTCCATCTCTCAGGCTCCTTTCGGGACCGTCTTGGGGCTCTCTTGGGCCGCCTTGGGCGCCTCTTGGGGCGTCTAGGGGCGCTCTTAGGACCTCTTGGGGCCCTCTTGGAGGCCTCTTGGGCCGTTTTCGGGTTGTCTTGGGGGCCTGTTGGGCCGTCTTGGATCGTCGGAAAGCCGAAAAGGCGAAAAGGCCAACATTCTTCGAACACCTACGCAAAATTGATAATTTTGCCTCTTGGGACCTTCTTGGGAGGCCTCTTGGAGGCCCCTTGGGGCCGTCTCGGAGGCCTCTTGGGCCGTCTGTGGGCCATCCTCAGCGTCCTGCAGCGATCTTTCGGCGGCTCGGGGCCCTCTTGGCCCGTCTTGGGGGCCTTTTGGGGCCCTCTACGCCCGTCTTGGGGTCGTCTTGGGCCTGAAGAAGTCGTGCGACAAGCCGCGTGGGAGCCTAGAGGGCACGCGACAAGCCCCAGAGGGAACGCGACAAGCCCCTGTAGATTTGAGAATTTGGGGTCCAGGCCCCGAAGAAGATTCTCAGGACTGAGGACTGAGGCTCAAAAGATGACGCAAAGCACCTGGGGACACGCCCACTCACTCCGTGCCCAGAGGCACAGTGGCGGATCACTAATCATGATTGGTGGGAACCATGACAAGGTCATTCCACCCTACGACCCGCCGGGGGTCGGTCCACCGATTTACAAATCGTGGTGGGATGGCTACAGATATGCAGGCCTGAGAGAGGCCACTGCTCCTTATGTTGTACACAACGGCTGCAACGGCACGGATGCGCGTGCCTTTCCGGTTGGACCTTACACCGCCAACGACATGAGTTGCGTGGAGGACGGATATGACTGCCTCGGTGGCACGAATGTGGTCAGATGCGTGTTCTCAGGTGGTCATGACTTCAACAATGGCACAGGATCCGATGATCTTCCCGACGGTCCGCAGATGATGTGGCACTTCCTCTCCGCGCGACCGCTCATCGGAGACGCTTCGGAGAGCAGCACCGTGCCCCCTCCCACGCCCGCGTTCGCGCCATTCGCCGCTGCGTCGGCACCGCCCCGACGTGTGCTTTTCCTTGTGCTCGCCTGTGTGCACCTGCCCACAGGATAGGAGCTCGCACCTGCCGCAGCTGAGCGCGGGCGGCGCCGCCCGAGGCAATCGCTCGTGACTCGCCCGCCGCTTTCGCGCCCATGGCGCGCCCGTTGCACGGGCTGCAGCGCCGCCTCACGCGCGCCTCCCTCCCTGCGAGGCAAGGGGTGCATCATGTGGTCGCCTCTCCGTCGCGGAGGAAGTGGATGTGGAGAGTGGAGGGTGGAGGGTGGAGGATGGAGGGTGGATGGTGGAGGAGGAGGAGGAGGAGGAGGAGGAGAACCAGGAGGAGGGGAAGGCCTCCCGAGGTCCCCAGGGGCCTTCAGAGGGGCGTCTCGCTTCCTGGACGCTCCCGTCGTTTCTTGTGTCGTGAATCGTCGTTGTACGTGTTGTGAGCACATGTGTGTGTTCAATGACCCCAGCCTGCCAGCGGGCCTCCGATTTCCTGGCCTGCCAGCGGGCCCCCGATGATGTCTGGCCTGCCAGCGGGCCTCCGCCTGCCAGCGGGCCTCCGCCTGCCAGCGGGCCTCCGCTGACCCCAGGCCTGCCGACGGCGCCCTGGTGAGCAGCCCAGAAAACCAAGGAAACCAAGAAAACCAAGAAAGCACAAGGGAACATCAAGAGAACGGCGCCGCCAATAAAGAAAACCAAGCAAGTCATTGCTCGGTTTTCTTGTTTGGCTGGCGCGTTTTCTGGATTTTTCCTGGTGTTTTCTTGGTTTTCTTGGTTTCTTGGTTTTTCGGGCTGCCAGCGGGCCTCCGATGACCCCAGCCCTGCCGACGGCGCCCTGGGGAGCAGCCCGGAGAACCAAGAAAACCAAGATAAGCAAGACAAGACAATGGACAATCAAGAAAACAGCGCCGCAAATCAAGCAGACCAAGACAACCAATGCTTGTCTTGGTCTTCTTGGTTGGCTGGCGCGTTTGCTTGATTTTTCTTTGTGTTCTCTTTGCGCTTTCTTGGTGCTCCTGATCTCTTGGCCCGCCAGCGAGCCTCCGGATGACCTGCGACGGCCCGCCCCCTGGTGAGCTGCCCAGAAGGTCAAGAAAACCGAACAGTCCAATGCTGGCGAGAAAGGACTGCGGGCACGCCTACTAGATGTCAGGAGCGACAGAAGGACGTACACGTACATGAATCCACGCTGGTTTCGAGAGCACGCACTGCACAAATGTTCGTATAACGCGGATCGAGGGGCCGTGTTCATGTACATAGCTGGGCGCGTACGTCCCTTGTGGGCTCCCTATAGATGATCGTGAATGCCTCTGGGGTTTGCTTGGGGATCTCTCGAGCCGTCGCGACGCTCTCGTGGGACGTGGTCTTCGGGACCGCCGCGTCCCGAGGAGGGCGGACGGACGCCCGATGAAGTGGGTGTGTGGGCTTCCCCGCACCGTAGTAGAGAGAACTCTGACCGCGCCTTTGAACGGAGGCTGAGTGGGAGCCTTACGAGGAGGCCCGGAAGGCTTGTGCCAAAATGGTTACGCAGGAATACGAAGAAGAAGCAAAGAAGATTCTGATGCGGCTGCTGCTGATGATACTGATGCTGCTGCTGCTGCTGCTGCTGCTGCTGATGATGATGATGATGATGATGATGATGATGATGATGATGATGATGACGAGGACGATGCGGATTATGATGAGGATGATGCTGATGATGATGATGGTGGTGGTGGTGATGATTATGTGGCTGATGATGGTGAACTTGATGATGGTGATGATGTTGATGATGATGGTGGTGATACTGATACAGATGATGATGCTGCTGATGATGCTGGTGACGATGAGATTGCTTACGTTGATGACGATGACGCTGCTGACGATAATGAGGGATGCTGATGATGGTGATGGCGCTGGTGCTTGTGATGAGCTGGTGAGATGATGAATGGTGCTGGTGATGGTGATTGCGAGTATGAGTACGTCGACGATGACGATGATGCTGATGATGCTGCTGATGATGATGATGACGATGGTAGTACTGACGATGCTGCTGATGATGACGACGATGATGATTCTGATGATGCTGATCATGGAGATTATCATGATGATGCTGCTGATGAGGATGACGCTGAGGCTGCTGATGATGATGCTGACGAGGCTGATGCTGCTGCTGATGCTGATGATGATGATGATGGTTATTGTGATGCTGCTGCTGCTTTTTCTGACGATGCGGGCGATGATGATGGCGACGACGACGATTATGGTGATGCAAATGCTTCTGTTGATGATGATGCTGCTGATGGTTGTGATGATGCATAGGATGATGATGCTGATGATGATGGTGATGCTGACTATGATAATGCTGGTCATGATGATGCTGATGATGAGGAGGATGCTGATGTTGTTGATGATGATGATACTGTTGACGATGATGATGCTGATGATGACGATGATGATGCCGATGCTTGTTATGCTGCTGCTGATTATGCTGATGCAGAAGCTGCTCTTTCTGCTCATGATGGTGGTAGTGCTTACGTTGATACTCATGATGGTGATGATGCTGATGGGTGATAGTGGTGATGACGATGCTGACGATGCTGACGATGGTGATGATGATGATGATGATGATGATGATGATGATGATGATGACGCTGGTGTTGGTGGTGGTGGTGGTGGTGGTGACGATGATGATGCTGCTGCTGATGATGATGCTGATGATGGCGACGACGACGAGGACGTTGACGTGCTGGAGGAGGGGGATCAAGAGGAGTGTCGGGGCTTGTAGAGAGGGGGTCATCTCAAGTTGGGGTCATGGAGCAGATCCTGCTGTATGCTCACATTTCCTTCTTCCAGGGGCCGCCCACAGCGATTTTCTTCTGACCAGCCTGCCCCTACACCACCTCCGTCCCTCGATGGAGGAGGGCAGGGCAGGCTTCGACGCCGCGGTGAAGCGGATGCCGTCCTCCTGGACCCGCGGCAGCGCGGCGGGCTTCGACGAGAAGTGCCGTTTGGGGAGGGGAGGCCCTCTCCTCGTCCTCCTCCCCTCGACCAAGGAGGAGGAGGCAGGAGGGAAGGAGGAGGGAAGGAGGGAGGAAGGAGGCATGGGAGATGGAGGGAGGGAGGGAGGGAGGACGGGCCGGGCTGGAGGTAAAGAGGGAGGAGGGAGAAAGTGAGGAGGAGGATAATGAGTATGAGGAGGAGGAGGGCAAGGATAATAATGAGGAGGAGGAGGAGGCGGAGGAGGAGGAGGAGGAGGAGGAGGAGAAGGAGTGGTAGTAGTAGTAGTAGTAGTAGTAGTAGTAGTAGTAGTAGTAGCAGTAGTAGTAGTAGTAGTAGTAGTAGTAGTAGTAGTAGTAGTAGTAGTAGTAGTAGTAGTAGTAGTAGTAGTAGTAGTAGTAGTAGTAGTAGTAGTAGTAGTAGTAGTAGTAGTAGTAGTAGTAGTAGTAGTAGTAGTAGTAGTAGTAGTAGTAGTAGTAGTAGTAGTAGTAGTAGTAGTAGTAGTAGTAGTAGTAGTAGTAGTAGTAGTAGTAGTAGTAGTAGTAGTAGTAGTAGTAGTAGTAGTAGTAGTAGTAGTAGTAGTAGCAGTAGTAGTAGTAGTAGTAGTAGTAGTAGTAGTAGTAGTAGCAGTAGGAGGAGGAGGAGGAGCATGCTGATGATGGTGGTGATGCTGATGTTGTTGTTCATGATGGTTATGACGAAGTTAATGGAGGGCGATGAGGAGGAGTACGGGGAGGAGAAGGAGGATGCGGCTGTCTTCTCTGTTCTCCCGGTCTCTTTGTATGGATGTATGTATATATATGTATGTATATATCTTTTTCTCTGTGTGACTCACCATTCCTCTCTCTAGACCTCAATGCATGCATGTTTGTATATGTTTGTGTATCTATATATGTATCCTCATCTTTGTGTGTATTTGTTGCTGCTTACGTATATGTATTTATTTCTATGTATATGAGTGTATATATTTATATACATGTTATATGTATGTACATACGTACATATGCAACTGCACAGGTGTATGTATATGCATATGATTATGTATCTGTATATACATATATGAATGCACATGAATGTACATGTATATGTATTTGTACATGCATGTGCCTTTGCGTGAGCACATGCATATGCAGATACGTTTGCAGATGCGCATTCTTATGTATTTGTTTATGCATATGTCCATAAGTATACGTGTATATGCATCTGTACATGTACATATACTTGTGCATATATATATATATACACACGTGTGTGTATGTATGTGTATACATATGCGTTGCTGTACATCTTTTGCGCATGTACGTCTATATGTACATGCGTGTATATATGTATATATATATATATAGATACACATGTATGGTGTACGAACACATATAGACCTATAATTTACATTTAGCATGTTAGAAACTAGGCGCGCACTAAACATGCATCTTTCCACACTCCGTTTAGCTCTCTCTGCCCCTCTGCCCGCCTGGCGTGCTGTCCCACCCGCCGCATCCTGCAGCCGCAGCTGCCCCGGGCCCACGAAGGTCCTGGGCATCCGGGCGGCGGCCCGCCCCGATGCGGCGCCCGCGCCAGGGCGCGGAGGGGGGCGGAGCGGTCGGGCGCGGGGGCGCGGCGGCGGCCGAGCAGGTGGCCGCGCCGGGGCGCGCCAGGACGCCCTGTCGGCAGTTGCGAGGGCGGCGAGGGTTGGGCGGCGACGATGCTGAGGATGTCGCCGGATCGACAGATAGAGGATGGCGGTGATAGCCAGGTCGACAGATCTAGGATGCGGCTGATGATGTCGATTGTGATGACGGTGCTGAGGATGACGACGACGATGGCGATCGCCATGACGACGACGGTGGCGATGTTGGTGGTGGTGATGTCGTTAGGATGAGTGGGCAGGAAGGCGGGAGGGGCGACGAGGAGGGGGAGGAGCAGCATTCAAACAGCAGGAGGGAATAAGGTGCCGTGTCCCAATCCCTTTGGCATCAGGGGACGGAGATCGAGGAGGGGGAGGGCAAAGAGGAGGAGGAGGAGGAGGAGGAGGAGGAGGAAGAGAAGGAATGGTGACGATGGTGAAATTGACGATGACGACGGCGACGATGACGACGATGATGATGATGCTGCTGATGATGATGACGTCGCGGATGACGATGATGCTGATGATGATGCTGATGATGCTGTTGTCGATGATGATTACAATGATGGTGATGGCGATGGTGATGGTGACTGTGATGACGACGATGATGATTTTGGTGATGATGATGACGACAATGCTGACTACGACGATGATGATGATGATGATGATGATGATGATGATGATGATGATGATGATGATGATGATGATGATGATGATGATGATGATGCTGATGGTAAGAATGATGATAATGATGATAGCGAAGATAGCGATGATGATAATGCTGGTGCTGATGGTGCTGATGATGCTGCTGGTGATGATGATGATGGTGATGGTTATGGTTATGGTGATGACGATGGTGACGATGATGGTGGTGATGATGAGGATCATGATGCTGATGATGCTGATGATGATGATAACAAAGGTGATGATGATCATGCTGATGCTGCTGCTGATGATGTTATGGATGACGATGGTGATGATGCTGATAGTGATGATCATGCTGATCATGCTGCTGCTGCTGCTGCTGATGATGATGATGATGATGATGATGATGATGATGATGATGATGACGATGATTATGATGCTGTTGACGATACTGCTGTTGGTGCTCCCGATGATGATGAGGAAAAGGGCTGCTGCCGCTGCTGCGGCTGCTGCTGCTGCTGCTGATGATCATCATGTTGAGCATGATCCGATCCGCCTTCACGATCTGATGCTGACTCGTCCGCAAGCGCACGCACCTTTTCTTCGCAGTCCTCCTCCTCCCTCCTCCTCCTCCTCCTCTTCCTTCTCCTCCCTCCTCCCTCCTCCTCCTCCTCCTCCTCCCTCCTCCTCCTCCTCCTCCTCCTCCTCCTCCTCCTCCTCCTCCTCCTCCTCCTCCTCCCTCCTCCTCCTCCTCCTCCTCCTCCTCCTCCTCCTCCTCCTCCTAGAGGCCCCCGTTGGCATGACTTGTGGGCGCGGCGGAAGCCACGCCTCTGAGCAGGCCCAGCGCTCCACACCGTCCGGCTCGTTGCCGCCCCGCGGCCGCCGGTCGCCGACCGTGGGGGCGTCCCAGGGGTTCGCCACGCCCTGGCCTCCTCCTCCTCCTCCTCCTCCTCCTCCCCTCCCTCCTCCCTCCTCCCCTCCCTCCTCCTCCTCCTCCCTCCTCCTCCTTCCTCCCTCCTCCTCCTCCCTCCTCCTCTCCTCCTCCTCCTCCTCCTCCTCCTCCTCCTCCTCCTCCTCCTCCTCTCCTCCTCCTCCTCCTCCTCCTCCTCCTCCTCCTCTCCTCCTCCTCCTCCTCCTCCTCCTCCTCCTCCTCCTCCTCCTCCTCCTCCCCCTCTGCCGCCCGATGCCGCCCGTGGAACGTCTTCCGAGGGTTCTCGCGGCGTTCCTGCCCGCGGCCGCCCGCCGGGGGTGTCCAGAGGGTGCGCCACGTTCTGGCCCGACTCTGCCTGTGGGGGTGTCCGGAGAATTCGCCACGGTCGGGCCCACTGCCGCCCGCGGGGGTGTCCAGAGGAATGTCTTCCGAGGGTTCGCTGCGTTCCTGCCCGTGGCCGCCCGCGGGGTGTGGCCAGAGGAGGCGCCACGTTCTGGCCCGACTCTGCCTGTGGGGGTGTCCGGAGAGTTCGCCACGGTCGGGCCCATTGCCGCCCGCATGATGTATGTCTGCGTTTCGGAAAACGACCACAGAGACTCTCGTGCATCACATCGCCTGCACACCCGCAGTGCCAGAACTTCCTGTTTGGGATCTACACTGGCAAGCACACGCCCATCAGAAATCGGAAGAACAAGTAGCAACGTTCATGAACGCCAGATTTCGTTCAAGAAAATCAAGAATCTGGACTGGACCCTGGGCGTTCTCTTGGAGCTTCTTCTCTTAGTAGAGGGTTCGCCTACCTGGATCTGGGCTACTGGTCAAGACATCGCTTCGAGTGAATCACATTTTTCAGCCTAAAATTTTCCTGTCCCTGAGCAGCGGTGTATTGGAGAGGCCTTCCAGCCGGTGCCGCCGACCCTGAACGTCCGACGACGAGGACGACGACGAGGACGACGACGAGGACGATGACGACGCCGACGACGACGACGCCGCCGCCGCTGACGACGACGACGGCGACGACGACGACGACGACGACGACGAGGAGAGGGGGGAAGAGAAGGAGGGAGGGAGGGAGTTTCCTGCCGTGTCCCCCCCCCTCCCCTTCCAGTGGGGAGAGGGCTGGGGGAGGGAGGGAGGGAGGAAGAGAAAGGGAGGCGACGGGTGGGCTTGTGAGTAACTATTGGCGGACGCCCAACAGTGGTGTGCTTCTGCCTCCTCTGCCCAGGGCGTTCCAGGGAGGGCCGCGCCCCTCGGCGCGCCTCTCCCTCGCCCCGAGGTCTGGCGCAAGAGGGCGGCCTGGCGAAGTCCGCGACGTCGGTCGGTTTGGATCCGCGGCTTCGGGGGTCGGCCACTCCTCCCCCTCCTCCTCCTCCTCTTCCTTCTCCTCCTCTTCCCCCTCCTCCTTCTTCTCCTCCTCCTCCTCCTCCTATTTTCCTCCTCATCCTCCTCCTCCTCCTTCTCTCAATTCCGCCCTCTCTCTCCCTCTCCGCTCCCTCTTCCTCGCTCCTCTCTCCACCTCCTCCTCCTCCTCCTCCTTCTCTTCCTCTTCCTCCTCACCTCCTCCTCCTCTCCTCCTCCTCCCTCCTCCTCCATCTCCTCCTCTCCTCCTCCTCCACCCTACTCTCTCATCCTCCTCCTCCTCTCCTCTTCCTCCTCTCCTCCTCCTACTCCTCTCCTCCTCATCTCCTCTCCTCATCTCCCCCACGTCCTCCTCCTCCTCCTCCTTCTCTGTCCTCGTCCTTTCTCGCGTCTCGTTCCTCCTAGTCCTCCTCCTCTCCTCTCCTCCTCCTCCCCCTCCTCCTCCTACCTCCTCTCCTCTCTCCTCCTCCTCCCCCCTCGTCCTCCTCTCCCTCATCCCTCCTCCCTTCCTTCTCCTCGTCCTCGTCCTCCCGTCGTCCTCCTCGTTCTCTGATCTCCTCCTCCTCCTCCTCTCCTCCTCCCTCCCTGCTTCCTACCCTCTCCCTATCTCTCCTCCTTCCTCCTCCCTCCTCCCTCGCTCCCTCCTCCCTCCTCCCTCTCCTCCTCCTCTCCTCCCTCTCTCCTCTCCTTTCTCGTCCCTCCTCGTCCGTCCTCCACCTCCTCTTCCTCTTCTCGCCTTTCCTCTTCCCCTTCTGTGCCGCGGAGTGGCTGGGGATCAAGCCCTTCTCTCAAGACTGGATAATTTGTCGGTTTTGGATCCGCGGGCTTGCGGGGTCGGCTAACTCCTCCCCTCCCTATACTCCTCCTTCCTCCTCCTCCTTCCTTCTCCTCTCCTTTCTCATTCTCATTCTCATTCTCCTTCTCCTTGCCTTCTCATTTCTCCTATCTCCTATCCCTCCACGTTCCTTCCTTCCTCCTCCTCCTCTCCACTCTTCCCTCTTCCCCTCCCTCCTCTTTCCCTCTTCCCCCTCCTCCTCCCCCTCCTCCTTTTCCTCAAGACCGGGATTTCGGTCGGGTTGGATCCGCGGCTTCGGGGGCCTGCTGCCCGACCTCTGGTCCGCCAAATGAGCGACACTCGACGCGCTGGCCCCATCTGGGGCGTTCCAGAAAGGGCCTCCTCCTCCTCCTCCTCCTCCTCGTCCTCCTCCTCTCCCTCCTCCCCTACTCTCCCTCCCTCCCCTCCCCTCCCCTCCCCTCCCCTCCCCTCGATGCGCTGGCCCTTGCCTTGGAGGGTCGAAGGAGTTGTCATCTCTTCCGCCGCGGAAGGCGGCGGAAAGGGCGGCGGAAGGTCGGCGGAAGTAGACATGCGCCTCCAGGAGGTGACAACGTTTTTGGGTTCAGGGTTTCCGAAGTCCGCCATTTGTCGCTCCCCATTCTTGCCGTCGATCGGACGCACATCCCCCGTGCATTCTTCGGCCTCGTGCGCTTATTTTTCGCACGAGGGTCCAAGGTGCTCCTCGATAGTCCTCGCCCAGAAAAAGTGCACACGTCCGAGCGATGCCCAGCATTACGAAACGCCCGACTCGCCTGCCTGAACCATGCGCCGATGCGCATGGAGTGCGCGACTGCGGACAGAACCAGACCAGGCAGCGAGCGAGGGGGGGAAGTGAGGAGGAGAAGGCCGTCTCAGAAGGCGGCGCGGCTTCTCAGAAGGCCTCGGGACTTCTGAGTGATTGTCTTTGTCTTCGGGGAAGGCCTAGAAAACTTACCAGGAGGTCGGGGGGCTTCCGATCATTCTGAGAAGGCCCGCCCCTTCTCACTTCCCCCTGTGCTCGCCGCCGATCCTTCGCCTGCTGCTGCATCCGCTCGTCCTCCCCTTGCAACATCGGTGATGGGTCTCCTCCTCCTCGTCATCCTCCTCCTCCTCCTCCGCCTCCTCCTCCTCCTCCTCCGCCTCCTCCTCCTCCTCCGCCTCCTCCTCCTCCTCCTCCTCCTCCTCCTCCTCCTCCTCCTCCTCCTCCTCCTCCTCCTCCTCCTCCTCCTCTTGCACGACCCAAACACCACCGCGAGGTAGGCATCGAGTGGGGATCCCTCAGGTCCCTCCGAGTTCTGCGTGTTGAGAACTGCACGTGCTGAGTTCTCCGTTATTGCCTCGGCGTCGTGGTATTCCGCTGCCCAGACCTTCGTTACGCATCGAACTGGCAGCGAAGCGGAGGCGTTCCGCCTTTTCCAGCCTCCCGCGGCCCTCCCCGTCCCCTCGGACCGTCCAACACACGACTGCAGGATGTAAATCCGAAACCTGGCGAAGGCTGGCAAATCCGTGGCTGCTGAAACGGAGCTCTGGGAAGCTTGTTTTTTTCGTCCGGGGAGCAGCCCGTTTCCTATCTAGCGCGCCGAGGTTTCTCTTCCCGGAGTCGTCTGTTTCTTTTTTCCTTTCCGGGAAGCCCGTCTTCAGCAGCCACGGCCTCGCCAGCCCTCGCGCATCTTCCAGGTCAAGTCGGCCCCGGGGAACGGGCCGGGACTTCGGGGGCCCCGCCTCGAGCAGCAACCAGGAGGAGGAGGAGGAGGAGGAGGAGGAGGAGGAGGAGGAGTAAGAATAAGAAGAATAAGAAGAAAAATAATAATACTCATAAGAAGCAGAAGAATAAGAATAATAATAATAATAATAATAAGAATAATAATAAGAATCATAAGCATAATAATAACACTAATAATAATAATACTACGAAGAAGAATAATACTAAGAATAATAATAAGAATAATAATAAGAATAAGAATAAGAAGAAAAATAATAATAATAAGCATAATAAGAAACATAATAACAATAAGAATAATAATACTAATAAGAATAAGAATAATAAGAATAATAATAATAATATTAATAAGACTAATAATAATAAGAAGAAGAAGAATAATAATAATAATAACAAAAATAAGAATAATAATAATAAGAAGAAGAAGAAGAAGAGGAGGAGGAGGAGGAGGAGGAGGAGGAGGAGGAGGAGGCCGTGGGGGCCGTGGGCCCCCGGAGGTCCAGGCCGCACTCCCGGGGCGGGACGGAGCTCTTCCTCCCCGAGGATTTCCCGGACGGTGCCGCGGCGGCCCCCGGTGGGGGCCCCGAGAGTCCAGGGCGTGTGGCCGGAAGCCTGCGGGCGTGGGCCCCCCTCGGCGCGAGGCAGTCTGGGCCCTCCGCCTCCTGCTCCCCGGGCCCCCCCGAGGTGTGCAAGCAGCACGACGGGAGGTCTGCCGCTATTTTCGGCCTCCGGGGGCCCTTCCCGGGCCTCGGGAGCGTGAACAGAAGCCCTCCGGCGGAGAAGCCCCGAGGTGTGCAAGCAGCACGACGGGAGGTCTGTCGCTATTTTCGGCCTCCGGGGGCCCTTCCCGGGCCTCGGGAGCGTGAACAGAAGCCCTCCGGCGGAGAAGCCAGTCCCGGGGAAGGGGTCCAGACCTCTGGGGGTCGGCGGTGTGAGCAAGATCACGGCGTCGGGGGTCTGGGCCCGCTGCTCCTGCGTTTCTGGGCTCCCAGAGGATCGCCATCTTCGCGCTGGCCGCGGGGATCTCCTGCCTGTGGCTCGGCGCCGGGTGGCAGGGCCCTCTCCCCTCCTTGCCCACGGCCTCCCTGCTGAGCCCGTTGCCCACGGCCTCCCTGCTGAGCCCGTCGGGCCCCTGAGCCCATCCGGCCGCCGAGCGGGGATGCCGACAGGGCGGCGGAAAGCCAGCCCGCTCGGCAGCCGAGCGGGCCCCTGTGCTGAGCCCACTCGGCGGCCCAGCTGGCTCCGACGCCGAGCCAGCTCGGGAGGGAATCGCCCAGGGGCGGGCCCCTCCCCTCGACCTCCCTGGTGATCCCCGACGCACCCGGTGCTTTCCACGACGTGGGCCCCCAGAGGCCCCGTGCTTTCAGGGCCCCTTCCCGGGCCCCGGGTGGGCCCGCTCTTCTGCCCGAGCAGCGGCCGCCGCGCTCAGGGCCCCCAAGAGGTGGGCAAGCTGGGGCGTCGGCGGCGCTGCCGGCGCCGCGGCGGCGGCGGCCGTCGTCGAGGCGGCGCCCACCGAGGCGCCGCCCCGACGACGACGCGGCGAGGGGCGCGGTCGACGGCGGCGAGGGCGGCGAGGGTGGCAGCGATGGTGGCGGCGGCGACGAGCGGCGGACGACGGCAGGCGGCGGCGGCGAGCGGCGGTGAAGAGGTGTCGGCGGCGCCGCCGCCGAGACGACGGCGCTCGCGACGACCGCGGCGCCCAGCGGCGGCGGCGGCGGCGGCGCACGGCGGCCACGCAGACGACGGCGGCAACAGCGACGGCCCTGTGCCGACGGCGAGCGGCGACGAGCGGCGGCGAGCGGCCGCGGCGGTGAGCGGCCGCGTTCTGGGCATGGCCGGGCGCGGCCTGGAAGGGCGGCCAGGATCGACCCCTCGAGGGGTCCCAGGCAGGCTCGCGTCGTGGAAAAAATTCGACGGGCGGGTTTTGGCCAGGTCGACCTCCGGGGGCCATTGCTGCGGGACCCAGGACTGTCAGTCCAGGAATGAGCCGAGACCTTCGTGGGGTCGACGCCGTCAACAAAATTATGGCGTCGGAGGTCTGGGAAGGCGGCTAGGATGGACCCCTGGAGGGCTCCTGGGAGGAGATGGCGGCGGCGGCGAGGACGACGGTGAGATTGATGAGTGTGACTACGATGGTGGCGATAGGTGACGATGGTGGTGAAGAAGGCAAGGAGGGCGAGGGGGGGAGGAGAGGGATGACGTTGATGGAAGAGCTCCTCCCTCCCACATGGAGGCGATTCTCCCCCGTGCGTGGCCGCGTGCCCCGTACGTGCCCCGCGCGTGCACCAATCAGGCGGGCTCCATGGTTGCTTCCCGCTGCCCCGGTGGAGCGTCGCCCGGCGCCACTCCCCCCCAGGTGGTCGACACTCGCCACGGGGTGGACCTGCCCCGAGGGCCCCCCCTGCAACACGCAGTCTGGTACGGAGTCCTCCCTCCCCCTTTCCCCTGCTCGGCCACGCGCAGAGGAGGGCAGGGGGAGGGGGGAAGGCTTCTTAGAGGCACCCCTGCCTCTTACAAGGCGCGGGCCTTATCCACAGATGTAGGGCGGGCGCCTTCTAAGAACCGCCCTCCTAAGAGGCCTTCCGCCTTCCCCCTACCCCTTTGTGTGCGCCGCCATCTCTCCATACCCTCACCGAAACCGTTCCACTACTCGCAAAGTGCCTACTCGTAAACGTCTGGAAAACGCATGCTTGCCTCGATACAACGGATCGTAAGTCCTTCGCGGCGGATCCAGGCCATTTGGTAGCGGCCACCTTGCGAGGATGTGTGGACCGCGCTTGTCGATACCTAGACCCTTGTCATCCTGACTTTTCACGACGTGGACCCCCGGAGGTCTGGACTTCTTCCTGGAGGCCAGTTGTCCATCCCGAGTCGTTTTTCCGAGGGCCCCGGGGCCCGCCCCTGGAGGGACCCCGGGCGCCGAACACTGCGACAAGCATCCCCCTTTTTTTATCACTGCGTTGGAGGCGTGGGGCCCCTGAAGCCTACCTGCGCCACTCCCTCCCAGGCCGGGGCCTTGGCGGACCCGCTCGCCGCGGTCGAGGCCGCCGCGGGCGCCCCGGCCGGGCCTCTGCCCGGGGCCGACGTGGAGCCGGCGCAGCAGCCGCCGCCTCCGGAGAGGGCCCCCCTTGGGGTTCGTTCAGGAAATGCAGGAGGGAGAGTGGGGCGGATGAGGAGGTCGATGGGGACAGGGAGGAGGAGGACGAGGAGGAGGAGGAGGTCGATGAAGGGGAGGAGGAGGAACAGTATGACGACAAATTATAATACTAATGATGATTCAAATAACACTAGTATCCATAAGAATACGAATGCTACTAATAATAAGCACACTAATAAAACCTATAATACCTATACTAATACTAATCTTATTGTCATTCATAATACTAATTCTAATGAGAAAAAGATTTGGGCAATTCGAAGTCTGGGCGTTAAGGCGAGAGCCGCATTTTAAACAAGAGTCGCGTTCCATCCGTGAAACAAACGCTTGCGCATTTTGAAGACGAATGTCGCGGCGCTGAAGCGAGAACCATTTTGTGAAAACCACCCGCCCTCCATTCATGAAGTTCTTAATTGTGAAGTTGGGTATGTGCGTCGCTAGGGCGAGAGCGCATTTGGAAAAAGAGCCGCCATCCCTCCGTGCAGCTCATGCCAACCTTTATAACACCAGTATGCGCGGCGCTCTGGCGAGAACCGCGTTTTGATGACGACCCGCTCTTCATCCGTGACGCTCTTGCAAATGTTTAAGGCGAGTGTGCGCGGTGCTAATGCGAGAACCACATGCTGAAAAGGAACCGCCATCCATCCGTAAAGCGTTTGTGCACTTTTAAGAGGAATGCGCGCGGCGCTACAGTGAGAGCCACATTTTGAAAACGACCCTCCCGCCATCCATGAACCTCTTGCATTTTTTTCCAATCGTCCTGTGGTGTTGGGTCCTTTTTTTGAGGAGAGAGCGCCCCGCGTTCCTCCTTTTCCTCCTCCTCGCCCATCATCCCCATCCTCCTATCCCTGCCTCTGCCCTCCGCACCCAGTGCAGCGTCTCTTGGCCTCATGGGAGGCTCCACCGAAGGCAGCACCCGTAGCTGTGACCACATGCGTCCGCGCCGCCCAGTATTGCCCTACGTGGCCTCACAGGGAGCTCCACCGATGGCCCGCGTGGGTGCGACCCGCGTCCGCGCCGTCCAGTACAGCTCTCCGTGGCCCCATAGGTAGCTCCACCGAAGGCCCCCGTGGCTGTGATCACGCGGCCGCGCCACCCAATACAGCGTTTCTTGTGGCCCCATAAGGAACCCCACCGAAGGATCCGTAGCTGTGACCGCATGCGTCCGCGCCACCTAGTACTGAGTTCCATGGCTTCATCGGGAGGTCCACCGATAGGCCCCCGTGGTTGTGACCATATGCGCTCGCGCCAACCAGTACAGCTTTTCTCGTGACCCCATAGGGAGCTCCACCGAAGGCCCCAGTGGCTGTGACCACGTGCGTCCGCGCCACCCTGTACAGCGTTTCGTGGCCCCTTAATGGGGGCTCCACCGAAAGCCCTTGTGGTTGTGACCACATGCGTCCGCGGCACCCCGTACAACGTTTCGCGGCCCCATATGCCTCCACATCCACACTGGCTGTGACCACATGCGCCCGCGCCACCCAGCACAGCGCTTCGTGGCCCTCAGGGAGCTCCACTGAAGGGCCCAGTGGCTGTGACCGCATGCGCCCGCGCCACCCAACACCGTTTTTCGTGGCCCCGCAGGAAGCTCCACCGAAGGCCACAGTGGCTGTGACTACATGCGTCCATGACAAGTACAGCGTTTCATGGCACCACAGGGAACTCCACCGAAGGCCCCAGTGGCTGTGACCACATGCGCCCGCGCCACCCACAACAGCGTTTCTCGTGGCACCATAGGGAGCTCCACTGGATGCCCCAGTGGCTGTGACCACATGCGCCCGTGCCACCCATTACAGTTTTTGGTGGCCCCAGGGGGGGGCTCCACCGAATGGCCAAGTGGCTGTGGCCACATGCGCCCGCGCCACCCAGTACAGCGCGTCGTGGCCCCATAAGGGGGCCCTACCGACGGCCCCAGTGGCTGTGACCACCCGCGCCCGCGACAGCCAGTACATTGTTTCTTGTGGCCTTATAGGGAGCCCCACCGAACGCCTCAGTGGCTGTGACCACATGCGCTCGCACCACCAATTACAGCGCTTCGGAACCTCATATGGAGCTTCACCCAAGGCCCCCGTGGCCGTGACCCGATAAACAAACAGAGACCAGTGGCTGTGACCACATGCGTCCGCGCAACCTAGTACAGCGTCCCGTGGCCCCACAGCGGGCTCCACTGAAGGCCCCCGTGGCTCTTGCGTCCGCGCCGCCCAGCACAGCGCTTCGTAGCCCCATCGGGAACTCCACCGACTGCCCCACCGGCTGTGACCACACGGGCTCGCGCCACCGACAACAGCGTGTTTCGTGGCCCCATAGGGAGCTCCACCGAAGGCCCCAGTGGCTGTGACTACGTGCGTCCGCGCCACCCAGTACAACGCTTCGTGGTTCCATAGGGACCTCCACCGAATGCCCCAATGGTTGCGAACACGAGCGTCCGCGCCACTCACTCTCGCGGCCCCATAACATCTTCCCCTCCTTCGTTCCACCTGCCTTGC
Source organism: Prorocentrum cordatum (assembly GCA_963575745.1). Taxonomy (NCBI): domain Eukaryota; class Dinophyceae; order Prorocentrales; family Prorocentraceae; genus Prorocentrum; species Prorocentrum cordatum. Next base: position 46,195 of record CAUYUJ010020103.1, on the reverse strand, counting down.
GGTACTCACAGTTGCATATGGCTGGGTCCTTCGCCCGGATAATTAAGACGAGTGTGCGCGGCGCTGGGGCTAGAACCACATCTTGAACAGTTGCCGCCCTCCATCCGTGAAGCCCTGGTGGAGGTGGTGGTGGTGGTGGTGGTGGTGGTGGTGATGGTGCTGGTTGTGATAATGACGATGTTGTTGGTGTTGGTGGTGATGGTGATGGTGCTGATTATGATGATGCTGATGCTGATACTGATGATAATGATGATACTGATTCTAATGATGATGACGACGATGATGATGGCGATATCAACGATATTGATGATGAAGATGATGATGTTGACGATGAGGATAAGGATTGTGATGGTAGTGTTGTTGTTGGTGGTGATAGTGACGGTGGTGAGGTTGATGGTGATTTTGATGCTGCTGCTGATGATGCTGCTGATGATGATGATGATCACGATGGTGACGGTGATGTTGATGCTGCTGCTGCTGCTGCTGAGGATGATGATGCTGCTGCTGATGCTGATGCTGATGCTGATGCTGACGATGATGCTGTCGCTGATGCTGCTGCTGCGGATGATGATGATTATTATAAAGACGACATCGTCCTCCTCCTCGTCCTCCGCCTCGTCTTCCTGCGTATCCTGCTCGTCCTCCTCCAGCTCCTCGTTCTGCTCCTGCTCCTGTTCCTGCTGCTGCTGCTCCTCCGATTTCTCTCCCGTTCTGTTCTTACTCCCTATTTGCCTCCTCATGCTGCTCCTCCTCCTCGTCTTCTTCGTCCTCCTGTTCGTCCTCTTCCTCCTCCTCCTCCTCCTCCTCCTCCTCCTCCACCTCCTCCTCCTCCTCCTCCTCCTCCTCCTCCTCCCCCTTCTCCTCCTCCTCGTCCTCATCTCCATCCTCAGGAGCCCGACCCGCCCGCGGCGGCGGCCGATGAGGCCGCCTCGCCGGCGCCGGCCATGGCGGCGGCCTCGGCAGAGGACATCGCCGCGTCGGCGGCCAGCACCGACAGGCTCCTCCCTATCCCCCTGCTCTCCATGAGGAGGGGGAGGATGAGGAGAAGGGGGAGGAGGAGGAGGCGGAGGAAGATGATGATGATGATGATGATGATGATGATGATGATGATGATGATGATGATGATGATGATGATGATGATGATGATGATGATGATGATGATGATGATGATGATGATGATGATGATGATGAATGATATGAGAGGAGGAGGAGGAGGAGGAGGGAGGAGATGATGAGAGGATGAGGGAGGAGGGAGGAGGGAGGGAGGAGGAGGAGAGGAGAGGAGGAGGAGGGGAGGAGAGAGGAGGAGGAGGAGCGGAGGGCGGAGAGGAGGAGGCGGAGGAGGCGGAGGCGGAGGAGGAGGAGGAGGCGGAGGAGGAGGATGCGGAGGAGGAGGAGGAGGAGGAGGAGGAGCAGGAGGAGCAGGAGGAGGAGGGTGAGGAGGAGGGGGGACGAGAGTCTGATTTTTTTACCGCTGCGCTGCTCTCCCAAAGCGTCCCGCAGTAGGCCTGATCTCTGGGAGTCAGGCGGCCGTCGAGCTCGGCACCTAGACGCCGGCACAGACGTGCATACATGCCAACGTGCCGTCGATCAGGGCCACGCCCCCGCAGCACGAGACCGAGAGGCTTGGCCGAACGACGGCTTCAGGAAACATTGCAGAGACGCATCACGCTGTTAGCATCCGCATCAAGCCAGACATCCGATGACTTGGGGTGCTTACCAGCGCATATTCGGTCCCAGTCATATTTTGAACTCCTGAGGTTGTGAGGTCTACCTGGGCAATCTTTGGCCAGATAGCGGGCATACTTACCTGTGGAAAAAGCCTCGCACCGAACGCAGACACACGCGATGCGGCCATCCGAGCAAGCAAATCCCAAACATTTGTGTCCCAGATTATCAAGGATGTCGATCTGGAGCTTTTGCTTTTCAAACAACTCGAATTATTGCGGGGCCAGGCCCCGCGGCAAACAGTGAGGCAGTGGTTACACTGCCAGTATTCACCAACATTCCTGGTGCTGTTTTCAGTCGAACTGCTCGCCGATGTGCTGGGCGTCGTGGTGCTGCCGGAACCAGTCGCGCTCGTCACATCTCTGGTAATGCTCTCGGTCGTATTGCTCGCCGACATGCTAGGCGTAGTGGTGCTGCTGGTATCGGTCGCGCTCGTCACACCCGTGGTGCTGCTTTTGCTCGTACTGCTCGCCGACGTGCTGGGCGTAGTGGTGCTGCTGGTAGAGGCCGCGCTCGTCACACTGGTGGTGCTGCTCTTGGGCGTATTGCTCGCCGACGTGCTGGGCGTAGAGCCGCTGGTGCCGGTCGCGCTCGTCACGTTCGTGGTGCCGCTCTCGGTCGTACTGTTCGCCGACGTGCTGGGCTTGGTGGTACTGCTGGTAGCGGTCGCGCTCGTCACGTTGGTGCTGCTCTCGGTAGTACTGGTCGCCGACGTGCTGGGCGTAGAGCCGCTGGTGCCGGTCGTACTCGTCATACACGTGGTGCTGCTCTCAGGACTCTCCGATGTGCTGGGCGTAATGGTGCTGCTGGTGCCAGTCGCGCTCGCCACACTTGTGCCGACACCCCAACAGCCCCGTGGGGCCCCTGCGGGGGCCCCACTGGGCTGTTGGGGAGTTGGTGTTGGTGTCCTATAGGATTCCATAAAGGGGTCCTATAGGATACTTGGGGACTCCATACGACTCCATCGGGAACCTATGCGATTCCATAGGAATCCTAAAGAACTGCCATCGGGATCCTATAGGATTCCATGGGGATCCTATAGGACTCCACTGAGATCCTGTAGGGTGCCATATGGGATCCTATCGGGTTCCATTGGGATCCGTAGAAATCCTTATAGGATCCATGAGAATCCTTATATGATCCCCATGGAACCCTGTAGGAGTCCTACAGGATCCCTATGGAATCCTAGAAGATCCCAAGGGAATCCTCCAGGAGTCCTATATGGTCCTATGGAATCCTATAGGTTCTCTATGGGATCCTCCAGGACCCGCATGGGATCCTGTAGGACCCTTATATGATCCCTATGGAATCCTTTAGGGTCCGTATGGGATCATCCAGAAATCTCAATGAGATCCTATAGGAGTCCTATAGGATCCCTATGGTGGCCGTGGCTCTGAGCACATCCTTAAGCACTTCCCCGTAGGAATCCTTAGGGGATCCTTAGGGGATCCTTAGGAATCCCTAGAGAATCATGAGGAATCCATCGGGAATCCAAAGGAATCCCGAGGGAATCCACCTCTCGAGGATCGTGGTCCTGGCCCCACAGGGAGCACCACCGAAGCTTCATTTCGGCACACCCATCTCTAGGATCGTGGCCCTGGCCCCACAGGGAGCTCCACCGAAGCCTTATCTCGGAACACCCCTCTCGAGGATCGTGGTCCTGGCCCCACAGGGAGCTCCACCGAAGCTTCATTTCGGCAAAGCCTCATTTCGGCACACCCCTCTCGAGGATCGTTGTCCTGGCCCCACAGGGAGATCCACCGAAGCTTCATTTCGGCACACCCCTCTCGAGGATCGCGGCCCTGGCCCCACAGGGAGCTCCACCGAAGCTTCATTTCGGCACACCCGTCTCGAAGAGGGTGAGGAGGAGGAGGAGGAGGAGGAGGAGGAGGAGGAAGATGATCAGGAGGAGGAGGAGGAGGAGGACGAGGATGAGGAGGAAGAGGACCAGGAGCAGGAGCAGGAGCGGAGGAGAAGCAGGAACACAAGGAGGAGAAGCAGGAGCACGAGGAGGATGGGGAGCAGCAGCAGCAGCAGCAGGATGAGGAGGAGGAACCGGAGGAGCCCAATGATGATGGGGAGCGGCAGAAGGAAGAGGAGGAAGATGGGGGGCAGCAGAAGGAGGAGGAGGAGGATGAGCAGGAGGGGGAGGCGGAGGAGGGGGAGGCGGATGAGGCTACTGCTACTGCTACTGCTACTAGTACTACTACTATTACTACTAGTACTACTACTACTACTACTACTACTACTACTACTACTACTACTACTACTACTACTACTACTACTACCATTACTACTACTACTACTACTACTACTACTACTACTACTGCTACTACTACGACTACTACTACTACTACTACGACTACCACCAGTCTCATTATTTCTTCTACTACTACTACTACTACTACTACTACTGCTACTGCTACTACTACTACTACTACTACTATTACTACTACTACTACTACTACTTCTACTACTACCACAACTACTATTACTATTATTATTATTTATACTACTATTACTAGTGCTGCTGCTACTACTACTACTACTACTACTAGTAATACTAGTACTAGTAGTACTACTCGTACTACTAGTACTACTCGTACTGCTCGTACTACTCGTACTACTCGTACTACTCGTACTAGTACCACTACTACTACCACCTACTACTACCACTACTACTACTACAACTACTTCTGCTATTACTACTGCTACTGCTACTGTTACTACTACTTCTACTACTACTGCTGGTACTGCTATCACTCCTACTACTCCTACTACTCCCACTCCAACGGCTACTACTACTACTACTACTACTACTACTACTACTACTACTACTACTACTACTACTACTACGACTACTACTACGACGACGACGACTACTACTACTACTACTACTACTACTACTACTACTACTACTACTACTACTACTATTGCTACTTATACAGGCTCCTGTAGGCTTTGTATAGGATCCCACAGAGGGCGTGTGGGCTCTGTATAGGATCCCATACAGGGCGTGTGTGCTCTGTGTAGGATCCCATGCAAGGCGTGTAGGCTCTGTATAGGATCCCGCACAGGCCGTGTAGGCTCTGTATAGGATCCCATACGAGGCGTGTAGATTCTGTGTAGGATCCCATACAGGCCGTGTCGGCTCTATATCGGATCCCAGGCAGGGCGTGTAGGCTCTGTGTAGGATCCTGTACAAAACGTGTAGGCTCTGTGTAGGATCCCACACAAACCGTGTAGTCTCTGTGTAAGATCCCATACAGGCCGTGCGTGCTCTGTATAGGATCCCGTACAGGCCGTGAAGGTTCTGTCTAGGATCCCCAGCAGGCCGTGTATGCCCTGTATAGGATCCCATAGACGGTGTGTGGGTTCTGTATAGGATCACATACATGGCGTGTGGGCTCCGTATAGGATCCCATACAGGGCGTGTGGGCTATGTTTAATATTCCGTACAGGCGGTGTAGGCTCTGTATAGGATCCCCAGCAGGCCGTGTATGTTTTTTTTTTTTTTTTATAGGATCCCATACAAGGCGTGTAGGCTCTGTATAGGATGCCGTACACGCCGTGTAGGCTGTGTATAGGATCCCATACAAGGCGTGTAGGCTCTGTGTATGATCCCATACACGGCGTGTCGGCTCTGTATAGGATCCCATACAGGCCGTGTAGGCTCTGTATAGGATCCCACGCAGGGTGTGTAGACTCTGTAGAGGGTCCCGCACAGGGCGTGTAGGCTCTGTGTAGGATCCCACACAGGCCGTGTAGGCTCTGTATACGATCCCATTCAGTGCGTGTGGGTTCCGTTTAGGAGCCGAAACAGGGCGTGTAGGCTGTGTATAGGCTCCCCAGCAGGCCGTGTATGCTCTGTATAGGATCCCATAGAGGGCGTGTGGGCTCTGTATCAGATCCCATACAGGGCGTGTTTGCTCTGTATAGGATCCCATGCAGGGCGTGTGGGCTCGGTATAGGGTCCCGCACAGGCCGTGTAGGCTCTGTATAGGATCCTATACAAGGCGGGTAGGCTGTGTATAGGACCCCATACAGGGCGTGTAGGCTTTGTATCGGATCCCATACAGGGCGTGTAGGCCCCGTGTAGGATCCCATACAGGGCGTGTAGGCTGTCTATAGGATCCCGTACAGGCCGTGTAGGCTCTGTATAGGGTCCCATACAGGGCGTGTAGGCTCTGTATAGGATCCCACACAGGCCGTGTAGGCCCTGTATATGATCCTGTACAGGGCGTGTAGGCTCTGCATAGCATCCCATACAAGGCGTGTAGGCTCTGCATAGGACCGTACAGGCCGTGTAGGCTCTGTATATGATCCCAAGCAGGCCGTGTATGTTCTGTATAGGATCACATACAGGGCGTGTGTGCTCCGTATAGGATCCCATACAGGGCGTGTGAGCTTTGTGTAGGATCCCACACAGGCCGTGTAGGCTTTGTTTCGGATCTCATACAGGGCGTGTAGCCTCTGTGTAGGATCCGACACAGGCCGTGTAGGCTCTCTGTAGGATCCCATGCAGGGCGTGTAGGCCCCGTATAGGATCCCATACAAGGCGTGTAAGCTCTGTATAGGATCCCACACAGGCCTTGAAGGCTGTGTATAGGATCCCGTACATTCAGTGTAGGCTTTGTATAGGATCCCGTACAAGGGCGTGTAGGATCCTAGGAATCCCCAGGGACTCCCCAGGGATTCTCTAGGGATTCTTAGAATTCCGCATGGATTCCGAAGGATGCCCGAAGGTAGCTTCGCCGGTGCGCACATCGTTTCCAGTCGCAGGAATCTGTGGAGGTGTGTAAGGGTGGTCTCAGGGATTCTATGGATTCCGTGGGGATTCTATGGAACTGGTGTTGGTGTTGGTGTTGGTGTTGGGGGGGGGCAGTGGGTCCACGGATCGTCTGTCCACGTGTTCGCCCAGTGGGTTAAGGCGTGGACTGTCTGGCAGTGGACGGGTGGGCAGTGCACGTGTCGACCTTGTTGTTGTTGTTGTTGTTGTTGTTGTGTCTGGGATTATACATATGTACAATTATACTTTACTTTGTTATGTATAGATCGTCCCAAAGCCGCTTGTTGCAGGACACGCCCGATCTAACCCTCCTTCCATCCTCATCCATCCGCCCTCCCCCCTGACGGCTCTATCCCATTCGTCTTCACAGGGAGGGGAGGAGCAGGAAACGGATGAGGATCATGACCACGACCGCGACCACGACGACCACAATGACGACCGCGGCTTCGGTTAAGTCGGGCCTGTCCCCCTACAGGGAGAGTGTTCAAAAATAGTCAAAAAATAGTCGGGGACGTTTTTTTTTTTTTTTTTTTTTTTTGTTTTTACAATTTTGGAGCTTTTTTTAGGGGGGGGTATTTTTAATTTTTCGTCCAACATCCCCCTGTAGGGGGACAGGCCCGACCTGTGGCTACGGCGACGATGGGCGGCGACGGCGGCTGCGGCGGCGACGACGAGAACGACGATGGGCGGCGGCGGCGAGGACGGCGATGGGCGGCGGCGATGACGGCGGCGATGGGCGACCGCGACGACGACGGTCGAGGATGGGGGGCGAAGTTTATCAAACGTTTCTGGTCTCTGGAGAGGCTCCAGAACCGACGATAACGATAACGATGGCGAACATGACGTTTGAGCGTCGAGAATGAAGTGTAGAGTCGCCACTGCAGAGAATCTGCTGTTTTGGATCCCGGACGCCTCCAGATGTCTCCTGGGGCCTGGAGCCCCTGGAGGCACCACAGAAGTTTGTTTGCACGGACCCCAGCGGAGCCGACGACGACGACGGCGGCGGCGGCGGCGGCAACGGCGACGATTTTCAAGAGTTGCGTCGTGCTGCGCCCTTCTTGGGCCTCTTGGGGGGCCCTCAGCCTTTCGGCGGCCCTCGGTGGCGGCCCTTCGGCAGCGGCCTTTCGGCGGCGGCCCTTCGGCGGCCCTCGGCGGCGTCGCGCTGTGCCTCGCGGGCGGCGGTGGCGGCCCTCGACGGCGGCCGTTCGGCGGCCCTCGGCGGCGGCGCCTCTCAGAGGAGGGCAAGGTGCCGATGCCGCTGCGCGTCCCTCGTCGCCACGGACGGGTTCGCCTCGAGGCGCTGGTCAGGGCGCGCCCTGGGAGGGGTCCGGGCGCCAACCTTGTCGGCATCGTCTCGCTCCCCCCCACCTCCGGCGGCGGCCACAGCCGGACTCAGCTTCCAAAGAGGTCCCTGCTGCCTTGTCGTGGGCAGGCTCTGGCGACGATGGCGGCGATGACGATGACGGCGACGACGACGGTGGCGCGTTCTGCCCAGAATTTCGAGGCGGATCCAGCCGTGGCCATGCGGGCGCTCCTGGAAGGCCTAAACAATTTCGAAACAGTCCGAAATCCCGCATTGAATCCTCGACTCCTGTTCGTCGTCGGCCACGGCGACGACGATGACGACGACGGCGGCGGCGGCGACGGCGACGACGACGGCTCGCTCCTCCCGCAATGTCGTCGTGCTCCTCGCCCTCAGCGTTGCCTGGGGCCAGGGCCGGGGCATCGGCGGTTGCAGCTAGATGTCGCATAAGGGCCGCCGCTAGCGCCAGCGTCAGGGGCAGGCCGTCTCTGGGGCTTGCCCCGTCGAAGCCGCTTCTCCTCGCCATCCGGTGCCCTCCGGGCTCGCGCGCGGGCTTGCTTCCTTGGCCCCTCGGATTTCGCACGCTCTGGCCGCGAGGATGCTGTGCAGCATTCAGTGCCCTGTAAGCTCGCGCGCAGGTTCGCTTCCTTGGCCCCTCGGCTTTCGCACGCTCTGGCCGCGAGGATGCTGTGCAGATAGCCGCCGAGCAGGAGGAGGAGGAGGAGCAGGAGGAGGAGGGGGAGGAGGAGCAGGAGGAGGAGGGGCAAATTGATGATGATGATGCTGATGATGATGATGCTGATGATGATGATGATGATGATGATGATGATGATGACGATGATGATGATGATGATGATGAGGATGAGGATGATGATGATGATGATGATGATGATGATGATGATGATGATGACGACGACGACGATTGATGATGATGATGAT
>CAUYUJ010020103.1:27500-30000 GCA_963575745.1 Prorocentrum cordatum | reverse complement strand
TGACGATGATGGTGATGCTGATGATCAAGGCGATGGTCATGATGACTGCGTTCATTATGGCGATGACGATGACTACGACGACCATGACGACAATGACGACCACGACGACAGTGGCGGTTACGGCGACGATAGTGATGGTGATGGTGATGGTGATGGTTATGGTGATGGTGATGGTGATAGGGGATGTGGATGGTGATGGTGATGACGGTTATGAAGAAGAAAATTATCATGATGATGATGATGATGATGGTGATGCTGATGAGGAGGATGCTGACACTGATGATTGTGATGGGGATGATTAGCATGCTGGGGGAGAAGGAGGACGAGGATGGAGCCAGAGGATGGAGGAAGGGTGGGCAAGAGCAGGATTAAGGATGACAAGGAAAAAGGAGGAGGATGGATTCTGAAGACCATGATGGTGATGATGACGATGATCATGGTGATGATGATGATGATGGTGATGTTGATGACGATGATGATGCTGCTGATGATGATGATGCTGATGATGATGATGATGGTGTTGGTGATGCTGATGGTCATGATGATGACGAGCAGGAGGAGGAGAAGAAGGATGAAGCGGGAGGAGGGGGAGGAGGAGGAGGAAGAGAAGCAGGGAGGAAGAGAAGGAGGGAGTACCAGAGTGAAACCAGTAGCACAAATGATGCTGCGATACGCCATTCCGTTCCGAGCACCTTTCTTATAAGTCCCTACAATTGTTCCGCTCATTGCGGAAAACGACCCCGTTGAATAACGGGCGCCGGAGGGCATGCCAGTTACGTAGAGGAGACCTCATTTTGAAAATGATCTGATTTCTTTCCATGTGCGTCTTCTGCACTTTCCAAGGTCTGGTCATACAGTTTGTGTACATGCCAGCTGGCATCCCCGTGTTGAAAAGGAGCTGCCGTGCATCCGTGCAGCTGTTGCACTTGCACAATGTATAGTTTCTGGTCGCGCATGGATACGGATTTCTCAGTCAAGAGCTGCACTTCGGAAACTGACGGGCCTCCGCCCATGTATTTGCGGGAAGTGCATGTATGTATGTACGTATGTATGCATGTACGGTCGGGAACTCTTGGATAGCGTGTCGCTCTGCCAGTTCTGGCCCACCACGTTTTGGCGCGACACGCTATCCACTTCTGGGCCGCCCAGCATCAACGTCCCGAACAGTTTCTTTCCCGCCCCGCGGAGTGGAGCGGCACGCCATCCACTCGCAAGGCATAGCGTGTCGACTTGGCCGCCGTGGCAACACGCCATCCAAAAGTTCCCGACCGTGTGTATGTATTATGTATGTATGTATGTATGTATGTATGTATGCATGTCTATTGTATATGGCGCGAGCGCGTCTAGCTTGCCTGCTTCCCCTGCGTCCGCCGTCCTCCTCTCCACTCCTCCATCGTCCCTCCTCTCCCGTCTCTTTCTCGGACTCTCTCGTCACCTCTCCCCCTTTCTTCTTCTCCCTCTCCGCCTCCCTCCACCCTCTGCCACTCGAGTCGATCAGAGCCACCTTCCACGAGAGCAACCCTGGCTGGGAGGAGTGGATCTGGGGCATGGACGAGGTCATCGAGCTGTTCCGGCAAGAGGGCGCCGCGATCGACCAGCTGCTCGGGACAACGTCATGCATAAACAAGAACTGCTCGCAGCTCGGAAGCTTCTCCGATTACTTCATGCACCTCAGGCGCAGACCTCCGTCTTGTGTGTTCATCAACGTCTGTCCATTTATATGTTCTTATATATATGTATGTATATATCTATGTGTTTACATGTGTGTGTGTGTGTGTTTGCGTGTGTGTATATATATATATATATTACGTGGTACATGAACTTTATTCCCTACCTAGGCTCTGCCTAGAAGGGTTCTTACCCTGTATCTTAAAAGGGCCGGGTAGTGGAACCCGCCCCGGGCGGTTTCCCCGGCATCCGCTTTGTGGTTCCCCCAGTTGCGCCCCCTGTGTTCACCCAGCTTAGCTAAGCTAAACTAAGCTATGCTACGCTTAGCTTAGCTTAGCTTAGCTTAGCTTAGCTTAGCTTAGCTTAGCTTAGCTTAGCTTAGCTTATCTCATCTTAGCTTAGCTTAGCTTAGCTTAGCTTAGCTTTGCCTAGTCTAACTTAGCTTAGCTTAGCGTAGCTTAGCTTAACGTAGCTTAGCTCAGCTTAGCTTATCTCATCTTAGCTTAACTTAGCTTAGCTTAGCTTGGCTTAGCTTAGCTCAGCTTAGCTTAGCTTAGCTTAGCCTAGCTTAGCTCAGCTTAGCTTATCATAGCTTAGCTTACCTTAACTTAGCTAAGCGCAGCGCAGCATAACGCAGCGTAGCATTAGCACAGCATGGCACATCATAGCATAGCCAAGCATAGCCAAGCATAGCATAGCATAGCTAAGCATATCATAGCATATCATAGCATAGCACAGCATAGCGCAGCATAGTTTAGCATCGCATAGCATTGCTTAGCATAGCACGGCACAGCATAGCATACCGCAACACCGCACATCATATCATATCATA
>CAUYUJ010020103.1:15000-20000 GCA_963575745.1 Prorocentrum cordatum | reverse complement strand
AAACTCAATGGGGTGTTGGACAACTATGTTGTCATCTGTCCAAAGGATGGTGTAACAAGTCTGGGACTATCTGTCTTCGCTGTCGTGGCGCACGACGTATCGCCACACAAGCCGGTTCCCTTCAGACTGGCATGGCGAGATCCCGATGCCCACTCCTCTGGGCTCTCATGCAGTTGGCGGTGCCCAGCGCAGTGGCGACGCGGCGCACGAGGGGCATGTCCGCAATTCTGTTGCTGAGTGTCCCGGGTGCGGCGAACGTGACGTCGGCGCGACGCGCGAAAGGCATGCTCTTCACTATGCTGTTGGGTGTCCTGAGCGCGGTGGCAGCCGCGACGATGCGGCAGAAGATAACGCCCAATACGCTGACGAAAAAGAACACATTCGGGGCAGGGCCCCGCAACGGCTCCGAGGCTCATTGTCGGAGCAACGCTGTCGGTGGGCCCCCGGTCTCCAGCGCCTCCTGAACCTTTGGAGGGGCCTCCACTTCGGATGGAAGACCCTCGGAGTGGGCGTGTTTGCCCTGGCCAGCCGCGCCTCACCTGCTTGGGCGCACTTGCCGGCGACGGCAGCATGCGACACTTCCGCGCCTGGGGGCCCGAGCAGCAGTCTCGGGTTTTCTTCGGGCGATGCGTGCGGGAGGTGATGATTTGGTCAGTGGCGAACTCGAACACCAAGGAGTTGCGCCGGGCGACCTGGGTCTCATCTCGTCTCACCGGCGTGGTCCGAGAATGCGTGGGCGAGTGGCCGCCAGCTGTCTTCATGCAGGGGGGTGCCATCAACGGCCACCCAGTGCCTCCGATGACCTTCATGATGCGCCGTTTGGCCGAACGTTGGGGCCAATAGGGCGAGGGGCGGCGCGCCTCGGCAGTCTCGGCATATCTGAACTTCAGCCGACTGCCGCAGGAGCGCATATATAACTTCCTCGCACGCTTCGACATCCTCCGAAAAGCGCCCAGTAAGCTGGTCAACTCATGATCGGCTACGAGGGTCTTGGCTTCCTCTCCTTGCACGCGATAAGAGTGCCAAACGTGCAGCTGACCATGATCTTGCAGCGCTACAACATGGCCTACCCGACCGACGCAGCACGACTCGCACATATGACGGATCAGCTGCGACGCTCTGGGCGTATGATCGAGGGGTCGGCCGGCAATTTCGCCTCAGCGGCTCACCCGGCCCAATAGCAAAGCGCTCATGCGGGTACGCCCGCGCAAGATCAGGCTCATTGTGTCTATGGCACTGCGGCCGGATCGAGCTGGGGCGGCCCGGGCCTGTCAGCGCTGGGGTCGGCGCCGAGTCCACCTGCGCCAGCACCGCCAACGCAGGAGGCATTCACAGCAGCGACAATCGATCTAGGCGCCGACGCTGGCGCCATCAGCTCATTCGGCGAAGGAGAGATAGCCGCCGACGGCCCCGAGCTACGCGATGTTCCCGTGGAGCAGGCGCAGCGCGCGCCTGTTCTGGGCCTGCGAGTGCGCCGCGGTACGGTGGCGAAGCTTCAACTGCCGCAGGCCCGCGCGCCGCGTCCAGAGGGTCATTGGGTGGAAGGGCAAGCGCCGTGGCAAGGGCGACCGAGCCTTCCTGGCCGACTTGTCCGAAAATGACCTCCGAGAGACATTCGCGAGCTTCGGGGGGGGGGGGGGGGGGGGGGGGGCAGGGGTGAGGGGGAAAGGGAGATTCAGGGCCACTGGCGTGGGTTCGAGCTGTCGAGGCAGCTTCGCGGGCCCCGATTGGGCCCGACTCAAATGCCACGAGTGTGACTCAGAGGAACGCCTCGTTCGCGACAGCCCCCTGCGCCGTAGCCAAGGGCGCGCCCTCGTACTCGACGCCCGCGCCCCGTCGCCGCCAGCGCCCGCGCCGCTTTCGAACCTGGGGCAGCAAGGGCCACCGAGCCAAACCGAGCAGCGGCCCCTGACGGATGCGCACGCGGCTTGGATGATCAGGGACACCGCCAGCCATGGGCAGACTATGTCTGCAGGCTCGGGTGCGAGTGATCCCACGCAGAGTGCTGATCGCTGGAACGGCGGACGGCCTACGCTAACATCAGCAGCGCCGCGGCCAGCAGTGGCAGCTACGGCCCCAAGTTCGTCGTCTGAGGGTTCGCGGCAACAGGTTGGCCACGGTCATTGACCGCCTTGGGCGGGCACATCATCTTCATCGTTAATGCCCACCCCCCGCGGCGCCGAGTAACGACGACGAGCTCGCGGGCTGGGTGCAAGCCTCTGCGCAACCGCCGGGGCCTGCAATTATGTTGCAGACCCACGCGGCCGCAGCGGGGGGGCCGGCGCCATTCGCACCTACAGCGCCGACAGCTGCAGCTACAGCTGCAAGACGCGAATTGGCGGTGCATCCCCTCTGGGGGAAAATCAGGCGCGCGACTGGTTGGGCGGCCTCCGCGCAAAGGCCGCAGCTCCCGCGCCGCCATCTGCCGACGCGCAGCTGCCATGCTGGGCCTACATGCCGTCGGCGGCCCCGCTCGGCATCAGCTCGCCGCGCGGATCGAGCTCCATTTGGCCGCTGCAATCGGTGCTGGCACCCGCGCCGCCGCCAGTGCTGGACACTCCCTCTGGATTGGCCCTGTTCAACACAGACAGGCCAGTGGACGTGGGCCAACCATCGGGGAGAGCGGCCGTGTCCCAGCGACGACACCTCGACGAGCCCTACGGCACACAGCTAGCACTATAATTGCTACGACAGCAGGCGGACCAGCAGCGCCAAGCCGCACGGTGTTGGACAGAGATGCCGACTAACCCTCCTGCGGTTCGGGCTGCAGCGCCAGCTGCCGCCCGCAGCTGTTGTTTTCAACGGCGACGATAGTGCGTGCCCCATCAGTCTCGAGGCCTTCGTCCACGTTGAGAGCCTCGGTGGTCCCGCCAAGGAGCAGTTCGGTGGGCGCTTCGGTGGCCTCGCCATCTGACTCGTTCCGATGAAGAACTGCTCGTGCTAGGCGCCGTGCGCTGCGTCGGACTTGGCTCGCACTCCAGGGGGCCCGCCGAGCCGCCTACGCTGCCTCCGCCCGTGCATCGCGGCAGCTGTCGCCGCTACGGCCGCGGCCGTGACGGCGGCAACAGTGCCGCCTGAGCCTCCGCGGCGGCCGCAGCCCCGACCACGGCCTGGACCAGGCGCGCCGCGTCGCCCACGGCGAGGCCTCTGGCTCCTGGGTCCGCCGCCATCACGTGATCGGCTCGCACCGACGGGCCGTTTCGAATCACGCTGGTGCAAGCTCACGCTTCGCCAAGACAGCCCGAACCGAAACGGCCAGGAAAAGGCGGAGGAGGAGGAAAAGGAGGAGGAGGAAGAGGAGGAGGAGGAGGGCGAGGAGGAGGAGGAAGAGGAGGAGAAGGAGGAGGAGGTGGAGGAGGACGAGGAGGAGGAGGAAAAGGAGGAAGAGGAGGAGGAGGAGGAGGAGGAGGAGGAGGAGGAGGGCGAGGAGGAGGAGGAGGAGAGGGGAAGGAAAGGATAACGACGAGGAGGAGGACGAGGAGGAGGATGCCAAGGAGGCGGAGGAGGCGGAAGAGGAGGAGGAGGATGAAGAGGAGGGGGGGGGGAGGCGGAGGAGAAAGAGGAGGAGGAGCGAGGTGACGGAGGGAGGAGGAGATGGGGGGAAGGTGGGTGGAAGGGAGGGAGGGAAAGAGGGGGAAGGGAAGGAGGGGAGATGATGCGGAAGAGGAAGAGGAGGAGGAGGAGGAGGAGGAGGAGGAGGAGGAGGAGGAGGAGGAGGAGGAGGAGGAGGAGGAAGAGGAATTGTTCTAATAAAAAGTTCACTTCTGGTATTTGGTGATACTATTATCATTCGTAACAGTAGTACCAATGGTATTATAGGCGATGGTTACTGTATTATGGATGATTTTGTTCAAACTAACAGTGCTCATACGAATGCCAGTCGTACGCTTCCTATTTGTAATAACAATAATGTTATTACAACCAGTCATAGCAACACTGTTTGTAGTACCAATAAAATGAGTATCACTATTACTAAAGATGCTCATCACATCACGAGTATGACTAATACGGGTATTCGTATGGCTAATAAATCAGATCGACTAAAAATGATGATGCGGACCGTATCGCTACTAATACGCTGGAAACTAAAAATCGTATACGTAAAAAACGAAGCGTACTACTAGTATTAGTGATACGGGTGATACGAAAGACACGTACTATTAAGAGAACGAGTCACAAACATACTGCTAGCACTCGTATTCCCCATCCTAAGACGATGGCGGTTCGGTTTATGAAGAAGACGAGGGCGATTACGACACACATAAATCACACTAGTAATCGTAAGGCTAATCATAAGAGGACAACGACACAACACGAATAATACACGCACGAATCATGAGAGTACTATTGATCGCATTATTTATTTTACTAATATAATACCAGCGGTATCACTGCGAAAAACATTCATAGTATTACAACTAGGAGGAATATGGGTACAACGTACTCATATGACTGATACGAATAAACGTAAGAAGAATTGGATACTACTTATGCTAAAACGAATGGTAACAATAATGCTAGTGCCAGGTATGCCAAGCATAGCGGTAAGGAAGCACTGGTACTACTATTATTACTACTACTACTACTACATTACCACTACTACGACTAGTACTGCTACTTCCACTAATTTTACTACTACGACTACTTTTACTACTACTACTACTACTACTACCACTACTACTACCACTACTACTACTACTACTACTACTACTACTACTACAACTACTACTACTACTACTACTACTACAACAACAACTACTACTACTATACTACTACTACTACTACCACCACTACTACTACTACTACTACTACTACTACTACTACTACTACTACTACTACTACTACTACTACTACTACTATTATTACTATTACTACTATTCGTATGTCTACTCCTAGTATGACTGCTACTGACAACAATAGTAATACGAATGCAGGTAATAATGCGAATGCTATGAGAACCGTGATTCATAATAATACAACAATATTATTTTTACTACTGA
>CAUYUJ010020103.1:5000-10000 GCA_963575745.1 Prorocentrum cordatum | reverse complement strand
AGGCGATACGCGCCTATACCGACACCAAGGACCTCCTCCTGCTCTTCCTCCTCTCCTCCTGTCTCGCGTTGCATATGTACAGACGCCAGAATTCGGTGGCCACGGCCTCACCCACCTGGTCTGAGCCAGGCCCAGGCGCTTGTCCGCACTGGTGGTCGTTCGCTCGTTCGTTCGTTTCCTCTTTCCCTTCGTGTTGGATTGATGAGTTTGGCCAGGTGCGCCGTAACGACTGTATAAATCTTCACGTGTGCCTGTTCCCCAGGTTGTCTACGCGTTTTGGCTCGCCTATCGCAGGTCTGTCAGCGCGCTGGTTCAGATTACTGCTCTGCTTGCTACCTGCGCCCTCCGCTCCCCCTGCTTCCGCGCCGCCGTCTTCGTGTGTTTTTCCCGGGGAGGCGGGGCGATGACGGTCCCGTGGCGGGACATCGGAGGGCACCAACTATACACCAACACCGATCCTGGCCCAGGATCACCCTGGGCCCAGGATCGGTGTATATGCCTTCTTGCGCAAGGCAGGAGGGCGTATACACCGATCCTGGGCCCAGGGTGATCCTGGCCAGGATCGGTGTTGGTGTATAGTTGGTGCCTTCCTAGGGACAGTCTGCCGACTCCGCAGGCTGACGTCGGAACCGATACCGCTGCGACATATCGCGGAGCTGGGGCTTTTTCGCCGTCGCACCGCCCATGCGTGTGTCCCGGGCGAGTCCCTCGGTGGCACGGGCGAAGGGTGGGCCGTTGCCAAACTGTGACTCTTCCACCAGCTCGTCCTCCTCCTCCTCCTCCTCCTCCTCCTCCTCCTCCTCCTCCTCCCTCTCCCCCTTCTCCTCCTCCTCCTCCTCCTCCTCCGCCCAGGAGAGGACGAGAAGAAGAGCGGGAGAGAGAGAAACGTTTGCACGTTCGCGTCACACGTTTCCTAGAGTCACGCAGACGGACATCGGTTTGTTCTCAAACTTTGGTTCTCGCCTTAGCGTCGCGCACGTGCACCTTGAGACCATCGAGCAGTTGCACGGATGGAGGGTGGCTCTCGCCTCAGCGCCGCGTGCATGGGTCCTACAAGCTTCTGGCAATCACATGGAGGGAGGGTGGTTCCTTTTCAAATGTAGCTTCTCGCACGATTTCCCCGAGTTTGATGACGAGCGGCTGCTTCGTTTCAAAATCGGCCCTCGCTCATATCTTCCACTCGTAGGGCCAAGGGCACATATGTACATCAGCTTCATGAATGTAATGCCGTTTTCTTTGAAACAAGAGCTCGCCGGATACTTCATTAGACTTGATTGTCCGACCCCTCGGCATATTTTATCGCTGACGGGTTTAGGGCTACTATTTTTCCACGCGGGGCTCCTGCCTGAATGGTAGGCCCATGGGACGCTCGTCTTTCAAGAGGGCGTTTCCGGTAAGTACCATATTGTCTGTACAAACATATCAGGAGGGGACTTGGGACGGAGACGTGGGTTGCAGCATCGTTGATGCCACCTGGGTTTACTCTGATCTTCTCTTTTCTCCTCCTGCATCCCTCCCTTTCTATCCTCCTGCTTGCCCCCCTCTCCATCTCCCTTCTCCTTATGACTTCTCCCTCGTCTTGTCCTCGTCCTCATCCTCTTCCTCACACCTCCTCCCACCTCCTTCCTCCCCCTCCTCCTTCCCTCCTCCTTCCGATGGGACCTAGCCAATCCATGCCTTCTCTTTCCCCTCCCCCTCTTCTTTCCTCCTCCTCATCCCTCCCCCTCCTCCTCCTCCTCCTCCTCCTCCTCCTCCTCCTCCTCTTCTTGCCGAAGCCATGCGACACACATCTGAGGGCCGCACATTCCTCATCACCACGGAGTTACAGAAAAATCAGCCTGGCGGGAATCCCCGCCTTCAAGACTCCAGGAAGGAACCCTTGAGCTATCCTCTTGACGGCCTTCTTGCCGTGGGTCCCTGAGGCCTGGCACGGGAGAAACATATTCTTCAACTGCTTGGCACCGCGGGCCCCACACTTGACGCAGGCGACCCCAGGGTGCGAGGCGCCTCGAAGAGCCTCCCCAACCTCAAAATTGATAAGCCTGTGATCGGATTCGTCTCTTTCCTGCAGCCGACGGGCGAACCTTGACAGATCGGCGTAAGAGGGGCCACATGGCGGCAGCAGGAACACCACTGGCGATTCACAGGGCCAACAACATTGTGCCTGCGCTGACAGTAGACGACCTGGAACTGAGGCGGATTGTGCGCAACACGATTGCGTGTGCGCACGTGCACCGTGTCGCGTGCGTTCACATGCTCACCAACAACAGCCAGCCTGTGCGCCACGTGCTCAGCAGACTGCCACACCTGACGAGCATCTCACGCTCCTGGGCAGGCATATTGGAGACACGGTCGGCAAACTTGGTCCAGACATCGGGTTGAAAGTTGCCGAACCTGTCTTTCTTGCTTACGGCGCCTTGCTGGACCTGCGCAAGCGTGCAGTGCGCCTTGCACTTGCGCGTGCTTCTCCCCGCCTCCCCACGACCCCCAAAGTCCTCGAGGAGGCGCCCGAAACTCGCGCCACAGGCCCACGCAGATTTGTGGACGTGGTCCCACGAGGACCTCTTTCGGGGGCCCCCACGAGCACAGCATCAGGATCCGTGGCCGCAGAGACCTCAGGTGCTTCGGCACGTAACGCATACTCTAAGGTAGAGAGCTCGGCGCCATCACTATCAGCACTTGCGCCGGGCATGCACAGTAGACCAGATCCAGCACTCCCAGGGGCTCTAGCGGTTCCAGCGTCACGATGGCCCAAGCTGTGGCCGTGCATTCATCACCCCAATGTGCTTCAACCGCGGGACCGTCCAAACATATATCGCGAGCAGCGAGGATTTCAAGTCCAGAGTGCTGTCGCCAAACAACCTCGTCTTGTTCAGGGTGATTTCACTCGATCCGAGGGTGAGGCCACACGATCCGCTCCAGGACACACCGAACCTGGGGCCTGAACAAGCTCAGCGAACGCACCAGAAACGGGCAACTCCCCAGACAGGGGGCATTCAATGTGCCGATGCCGCACCGTACCTGGACCCCTGCAGACTTCGCACGCGCCTGCAAGAACAAGGCTGGATTCTCACTTCCTTTACATGGGCCGCTGTGGCCGACCTGGAGTAGCCTCTCGCCTCCGGTCCAGGTGTGGGCAGCTCTCGGTTCTTGGCAGCTCTGGGGCGACCAGGAGTAGCAAGCTACACGAGGGTCTGCCAGGCAGCGCCGTGCGCAAAGTGTCTCAGCTCGCCATCCCTGGCCACGTGCTGCCACTGCGAGCCGCGTACCGCACGCGGCACATGCTTCTTGAACACCCATGAGCTCACCTCTTGCAAGTTGAGGCTCATGCCATTATTGGTGATACACACATCCCTTCTCCTACCCCCGATCTTCCTCCTCCTCTTCCTCCTCCTCATTTTCTTTCCTTCCTCTCCCCCTGTTCCTCCTCCTCGTCCTCCTCCTCCTTGTCCTCTTCCTCATCGTCGTCATTATCACCATCTTCTCCTTTCTCATCATCAGCATCATAATCATCATCATCAGCATCACCCTCACCCGCATCACTATCATCACCATCACCATCATCACCACCATCATCATGATCACCATCATCGCAACCATCAGCGTCATCAGCATCATCATCACCATCAGCATCATCATCGTCACCATCATTACCATCATCATCGTCATCAGCACCACCATCTTTCTTACTACAATCCATCACAACCACAATCACCATGACCATCATTACCAGTAGCAGCATTATCATCGCCATCGTCGTCGCCGTCGTCGTCATCATCACCACCACCACCATTTTTATCATCATAACCACCATCATCACTATCATCATAATCGCCACCATCATCACCACCATTATCATCACCATCATCGGCGTCAGCATCAGCACCAGCATCACCATCATCATCATAATCCTTATTATCATCATCAGCATCATCATCATTATCATCATCATCGGCATCATCATCATCAGCATTCTAATCATCACCATCGTAATCATCATCACCATCGTCATCGTCATCATTACCACCATCGCAATCATCATCATCACCATCATCGCAATCATCGTCATCATCATCAACATCATCATCATCATCATCATCGCAAGCGCCATCTCCATCATCATCACCATCACAATGGTCACCAGCACTATCATTACCGTCACCATCACCGCCATCACCATCATAAGCACCGTCAACATCACACTCATCATCATCATCCTCTTCATCCTCATCACCATCATCCTCATCATCACTACCACCGCCGCCACCACCCATCGCTTAACCATTGTCGGCATGCTGGTGATATCGTCAACACCATCGTCGTCACAACCATCGTGATCCCCGTCACTATCAACATACAAACCATCATCATCCCAGCCATGGCCATTACCATCATACTTAGCATACGCATAATCAGCACGACCACCAGCAACATCACCAGCACCACCACCATCACCCTCAACATCAGCATCATCAGCATCACCATCATCGTTATTATCGTCATCGGCATCACCATTGACATCGCCATCACCACCACCACCATCGTCATCAGCATCAACATCATCAGCATCGGCATCATCATCAGCATCATCACCATCATCATCTCAGCATAATTATCGTCCTCATCATCACCATCATCCTCATCACCACCACCATCGTCAGCATCATCACCATCATCACCATCCGGCATCATCATTTCCATCGTCATTAGCAGCATTATTGTCATTCGGAGGAGAGCGTCAATACTATTATCGTCACCAGTCAACCTGAGTTAGCATGAATTTCAGCCTCAACTTTGACGTCAACGTCCCCTTGACTTAGCATCAACTTTTGTCTCCGCCTCCTCCTCCTCCTTTTCCTCCTCTGTCTTTCTGGAGCAGGAGTAAGGAGGAGGAAGAGGAGGAGGAGGAGAAGGAGGAGGAGGAGGAGGACAAGGAGAAGGAGGCTGCGGAGGAGGAGGAGGAGGAGGACCAGCGTAAACCCAAGAGTCATCAGCGATGT
>CAUYUJ010020102.1:83008-164082 GCA_963575745.1 Prorocentrum cordatum | reverse complement strand
GGTTATTTGACCGCTGATGTTAGCCCTGATCCTCTTCTTGAAAGAAGAAAAGAAGAGATGGGATCAGGGATCAGCGGTTAACCTTTCCTTTTCCTTTCGTACACCATTAACCTTCTATCACCTTTGGGCTCATCATCAATCACAGGAAATAGTTGTGCCTCAAGCTCTTTTCCTGTGATGATTGATGAGCCTGAAGGTGATAATGGGCGAATGGTGGCTCAGTTCCTGAAGAACTTTTGAGAGAGCCACCGCATCAGCATTCGCCCATTGGATTTCCTCTCTTTCCTTTGTGAGCTCACATCTTGGCTTCTCTTTTGCCAGTGCCTCAGCACTTAAGAGCCAAGATGTTATGAGCTCATCAAAGAGAAAGAGGAAATCCGTTCATTTTCTTTTTAATAATTAAATTTTAATCTTAACTGATCACTTAACAAAGGACTCTGATCAGTTAACAAATTAAAATTTAATTCTAAAGAAAATGAACAAATCCTGAGATCTTAGATGATCTTCCAGAGATGCATTTCTTGCCAATAAGCGTTTCAATCATTTTCTTTAGACGAGCTCTTCCTTAAAGGAAAAGAGATCACTCGCTCGTCTATAAGAAAATGGAAACGCTTGGCAAGGATCTCTGGAGTCATCAATCTCAGGATTTAATCTCTTGACTTCTTCACCAATCTCTGGATTCATTAATTTTTATAAAAGAAAATAAAATTAATTTTGAATCCAGATAGGATTGGTGAGTCAAGAGATTATTCCTGGCCCAACAGTCAGATAAATTTCCTGAAGAAATTGATGAAGATCTGACTGTTGATATGGCCATGAATAGATCCAGCCTACACCTTTCCATTTCCTCTTTGCTGTGCTCTTAAGAGCCAGCCATAGGCTGACAGCAAAGAACTAGGAAATGGAAGGTGTAGATTACGCTGGATCAAAGAAAAGATAACGTTTAAACGCCTGTCCGTACAAGAGAGAGAGAATAATGCGCTTGGAAATGATTGAGCGCTCTCTCTCTCTTGGACAGGCGTTTAATAAACTTTTCTTTTCTTTTCTTTCCTTTTCGAATACTAATAAAAAATAAAGAAAACATAACAATTTGTTATAAAGAAAAAATAAATAAATAACAAATTGTGTTTTCTTTTTATTTTTTTATTAGTGAAAAGGAAAGGATCACTTAAGAAAATGAAATTATTGATCTGTTAATGGACGATTAAAAGAAAATTGATTATGTGCCGATGCTGCAGCATCTTTGTGGCACCAATTTTCTTTTATTTATCGTCCATCAGATCAAATTACATTTTCTTTAAAGTGATCGAGGACATCATTAATTAATTTCTTTTTAATTTCTCTTATTATTTTCTTTCAACAATTGATCGATCACAGGAAAAGGAATAAGATCGATCGTTGAAATGAAAATAAAAATAGAGAAATTCTAAAAGAAATGATGATGTCCTCATAATGATTTTCCTATTTCTTTACTTTCTGTAGAGAACCGTCTCATGAGCCCATATGAAGAGCGACAGCTTACAGCTGGCCATTAATGGCTCGCTCTTCATAAAGATGGGCTCGACGGTTCATCAGAAAGAAGAAGAGGAAAATCATATTCATTTTCTATTAATATTTTCTAACAACTTCTTGATATTACATTTTCTTTTAATTGGTGGACTAATTTTCTTTTTTATTAAAGGTCCACCAATTGATAAAGAAAAATGTAATCAAGAAGTTCGAAAATATTAGAAAATGAATGAACACATTTTAAAGAAAAGAAAATTATCAATTTCCAAATCTATTGCTTTCTTGAAGTTATTGAACGTGATCGTTCACAAGAAAGCGGATTTGGAAGATAATTTTCTTTTTCTTTAATAAAATGTGTTCATTTCCTTTCCTACGTTCTTTCTTTCCTTGACTGGCATTCCTTTTAATAATTCTTTTCAAGCCAGTCAAGAGAAAGAACGTTAAGGAAAGGAATTCCATCCCCGGTTCTTGACATCATTTCCACATTGATTGCCTCTTCTCTTTTCTTTTTGCAATCAATGTGGAAATAGATGTCAATATGACCGGTGATGGATGATGGAACTAACGATGTCAGGATTCTTCTCTTAAATGCGGCAATGAAATTGACAGCCGCTTCATTTAAGAGAACCTGACATCGGTTCCATCATCATTCACTGGCCCATTGGAATTCCATCTCTCTTTCTCTCTTTTTGAATAAGAGAGATGGAATCCATGGGCAGTGAATGGTGGGCTTAAGCCCACGGACGGATCTGTGGATCAGCCACCGGCTCTTCTGGAGCATCCGTCCCAATCATTATCTTAAAATTCATTTGTAAAAGAAAATAAGAAAAAGTTAAAACAAATGAAAATTATTTTATAAATTGCTGATGCAAAAATAATTTTCATTTTAACTTTTTCTTGATTTTTCTTTTATAACAAATGAATATAAGAAATGATTGAAAGGGAAGCCAGCAGCTGCAATGGAAAGATCCTTGGGTAGGAAATGTCTGGGAAGAAGCCTCTGGGAGTAATCCTCTGGATGTCCAGCTCGGAACTCTTCCGTTTAAACACCGAGCTGGCAAGGAAAAAAGAGTTTACCGGAGGTTCTCCTAAAAGAAAATCATATTTTTTATCTGTGGAATCAACATCTTGAGATTACATCTTGAAGATTATTTCTACTGGAAGAAAGGAATTAATAAGGAAGAGGAAGAACTAATTTTTATCTTTTTTTAATTCCTGATCTTATTAGCAGTCAATAGAAAAAATAATAAATGAAAGATTATTTAATACAAGATTATTAGAATTATTATATTTATTTTTATATTTTATATTATATTTATTTGATCCTGAGGTAATATTTGAATTTAAATTTAATCATTATAATGCCCATGAGCTACTATAAAATAAAATTAAAATAAAGGAAAACTAGCTCATGGGAATAAGTTCTAATAATTTTCCTGTCTAATAATTTGTGGATATTATATTTATATTTTCTATTAAAGAAAGAGAAGATAGAAAGCCAGACGCTGCATTTCCAAGAATTCTTTTTCATGATGGCAGCTCTTAAAGAGCTCAGCCTATGGCTGGCCATCAAAGAATTCTGGAATCGCATGCCTGGCTTTCCTTCTCTTTCTTGATGGACGGATCAGCAATATGCTGGCTCTTGAAGAGCAGCCGTCCATCTGATCCACCGTCCACGAGCTCAGCTTTAAGCTGATGGCCATCAGGCCAGCTCGTGAAAGAGACGGTGGATCAAAGCCTGGCTCTTAAGGACATGAGCCGACACACCAAAGAAAACGAGACAAAGCATTGAATTGTGCCTCAGCACTTGCTTGTCTCGATTACTTTTCTTTGGTTATCTGTCGGCTCTAAATGTCCTTTTCTAAGAGCCTGGCTTTCTCTCTTGACTCATCTTTCTTTAAACGAGCACTTATTGTCCCTGAAGGACAGCTCGTTTAGAATGAAAGAGTCAAGAGAGGATTCATCAAAAAGAAAAGGGAAATGGTGGACGTTATGTGCCTCAGCACGATAATAACTGATGTCCACCTTTCCTTTTCTTTTTAATGAATCATTTCCTGGCATTATCATAATTAATTTCTTTTACTAACTGGCAATTTTTTATTATTTTTATCAGCCAGTTTGTAAAGAAATTAATTATTGCCAGGAAATTGATGGAAATTATTGACAGGAAAATGATCTCCTCGTGTCCCCTTTTCTCTGAAAGAAAAGGAGTCAAGACACGAGGATTATTCGATCATTTTCCAATAATTTCCATCACTTGAATCCTTATTGTCTTCATCTTCATCTTGATCTCACTTTCTTTTTCTTTTCATTGTGTGGCTAGATCCTCAGATCTTTAATGTGCCCACACAATATTGAAAAGAAAATAGGTGAGATCCAGAGAAGATTGAGACAATGATTTTTCCCCCAGATCAGTTCCTGCATGTTTTCTCCATCCATTGCATCACCTATCTTTAAGAAAAGCAATTGATGTTGGCGAAGAAGTTTATGCGGTATCATCCCCGTGCTGCCCCTTCCTTCTATCTGCGGGCTGCTGGGCACACTTATTTCTTTCTTTTAGTTGTGTGCCCAGAGATTGATTGGCAAGGTGATGTCAGACGGGATGCTGGCTCACCATTAAATGAAAAGAAGATCTTCTTGCCATCATCTGTGGACCATCACTTCCTTCTCTTTTAATCGGTCCACAGATGAATGATGGCAAGATCTTCTCTTTCATTTAATATTTAGGTGAGCCAGGATCAGGATGTTAATAATTATTTTTATATTTCTTCTTCTTGACTTCTTCTTTTTTATAAAAAAGAAATTTAAGAAGTCATTATGAAGAAGAAATAAAATAAAAATAATTATACTCCTGATCTAATAATCTCTTACTTTTTTCCTTTAAAGAAATTGTATTTTTATCTTTAATAATCTGTTGAGCATCAGCTCATAAAATAACAGATTATTAATAAAAATACAAATTTCTTTAGGAAAAGGTAGAAGAGATTATTATGATGGCATCAGCATTAATTATCCTTTTATTTTCTTTTTCTTGTGCGCACATAAAGAAAAAAGAGAATGCGCACATTAAAGAAAAAGAAAAAAGGATAATTGTGATGCCATCACACAGCTTCTATAATTTTCCTCTTTCAAATCATTCTCATAAATTTCTCTTTTATTAATTTTATCTGTAGATAAAATAAAAGAGAATGAGAATGAGAAAGAGGAAAATTATATAAAGAAGCTGTGATTAGATGGCTCTCATTTTACACTTGCTCTTTGTTCTCTTTCTCTTTGTTGTGTTCATCCTGAAGATGAGCGCTGCAGCGCACACAACAGTTTAAAGAGAAAGAGAGAGCAAGTGAGAGAGAGCCATCACATCATTTTCTTCTTCAATCATCCACATGCCCGGTAAGATCGAGACAGACGCTTCAAAAGAAGCAAAGAAGCGTCACTTAGTCTCGATCTTATCCGTGCATTGATGGATGATTGAAAGAAATAGAAAATGAACCTGGGATTGATGAACGTGTCATTTGACGGTTAATGTCCGACCGTAGGTTCTCTTTCTATTGAGGTCGGACATTTATTAACCGTCAAATCACTCGTTCATTATCAATCCCAGGGAGATCGTAACCATCAAGAGACTGAGGCTGACCTTCTTTCTTCTCTTTATCAAGGTCAGCTTATGACTCAGTCTCTTGGTTACGATCTCCATCATTTTCTTAAAGAAAATGATGATGGAATCCATGACCGGCTCTTGCTTTCATCTGGCGGTTAGATTAAACGTGAGCGATCTCTCAAGAGAAAGAGATCAAGACAAAGCTCACGTTTAACCGCCAGAGCAAGAGACGGTTCTCAGGATTCCATCGGACGGGATCGATGCTTCTTCTGGGTCTTATTCTTGTCCGTCCAACACAGAAAAGAAGGAAACGGACGGACATAAGACCCAGAAATGAAGCTCCCGTCCATCATCAGCGGTTTATCATCTTCAGAATCAGCTTTTACCATTTCATACGGTCAATCTAAAGATAAAGAAGGAAATGATTGACCATGAAATGAAAAGCTGATTGAAGATGAACCGCTGATAATCATTTTCCTCCGATTCAATTTCTTTTTCTAATTGATCATAACAAAGTGACCACTGATCAATTATAAAAAAAGAAATGAATCAGGAAAATGAGTCTTGCTTTCCTTTTCTTTTTCTTTATTAAAAATGATTAATGATGGCCCATAGAAGAAAAGAAAGAAAGGCCATCATCATTTTTAATAAAAGTAAAAGGGAAAGCAAGACAGATTCCTGATGACCGCTCACTTACTTTCTCTTTTTATTAATGTGTTGGCATTTCTTTTCTCTTACGAGCCAACACATAAAGAGAAAGTTGTAAGAGCGGTCAACATCAGGAATCACACGACCATTTCATTTCTTTTTCTTTCTCTTTATTGTCGGCTGTCATTTCATTGCCGACAAGATTAAGAGAAAGAACTAAAAGAAATGATGGTCGTGTTCATAAGAGATTAAAAGAAGGCCTTTCTACAGCCAATCGAAGCACGCATTTCTTAAGAAATTATTGTGTCGCGTGCTTCTCTTGATTGGCTGTCGGCCTTCTTTTTTAATCTCTTATGATCAGGAGGTTCTTGTCTTTCATTCTTAATAATGATTCTATTTTCTTCAGAGAATTCATTTAGAACAAATATTATAATCAACCTCTGTCTTCCTCTTTTTCCCTTTATTAACAATCCTCTTTTTTGATCTCTATTTCTTCATCCATCATAATTATTGTGATTATTAAGAGAAGAAAAGAGATCAAAACTAAGAGATTGATAAAGGGAAAAAGGAGATGTCCTTGAAAAACAATTTCTTTCTTTCTCTTAAAGAAAAAGAGCAACCGTCGAATCAACTGCCAATAGAAAAGAAAAAGCAGTTGATTAACCGACGGTTGCTTCTTTTTCTTAAAGAGAATGAGCGTGTCAATCCCTTGCCTGATAACAGCTGTCTGTTAGAGCCGTCAAGCCACCCAAGTTGGCAAGGGATGTATGGCCCTGTGTGCCCACCCATCATAGTTTTCTTTTCTTTATTATGGCCGATGTGAGTAAGAGCGAAAACCTGATCCCTGTGGTAATTGATCGAAGATCTCGCTGCAGCGATCGCTCTTTCATCGGCATAAGAAAGAAAACAAGACGGGCCTTTGGAAAGGAGTTCACATTCATTTTAAAGAAAGAGAACGTCAGACACGCTTGATGGAAGGAATTCTTTATGTGCGTGTCTTACTGACGTTCTCTTTCTAATGAATGTTCAATCAGAACTCCTTTCCATGGGCGTGTCTAACTGGCGGGATCGCTTGATGGCGATCATTTGCTCCGCCAGTTAATAACACGCCCATTCATGGAAAGTAATCCGTGCATTACGATCAGCCAGTTAATAATCCTGCTCTTGAGATCCTGTCTGTGAGCTCTTTCCCTTTCCTTTATATGAGCTCACATGAAGACAGGATCGAAGGATCGCAGGATTTTGCTTAGGCTGATCGTATCGAAGGCACGGATTCGTGATCTCCTATTTTCCACCGGCTGTCTTTCTTTTCTCTTTCAAGAGTCGGTTACGATCGGCCAAAGGAAGAAAAAGATCAGCCGATCGACTCTTGAAAGAAAGAAAAGTAAAAAGACAGCCTCGGTGGAAGGAGATCACAATAATAAAAAATAAATAATTCTTGATAAATTTTCATTATTAATAAATTATTTTTCTTATCGTTCTCTTTCTTTACATTATCCGCTTGGAGATCTTCCATATTATTTTCCTGTCAACTAATAATCTCAAGACAGGAAAATGGAAGATCTCCTGATAATGAAAAGAAAATATGAGAACGATAAAGAAAGAAAAATAAATTTTAATTAATAATGAATTTTATTTTACAAGAATTAATTTTTTATTTTCTCTTATTAATCTTGTTCTCAATTATTTTCTCTTTTTATTAATCTGAGGATTAATAAAAGAAAATAATAAACAAGATTAATAATCAAGAGAAAATATAAAAATTCTTTAATAGAAGAGAAGTTAACAGAGTTTGGAGATCATTCGATCAACTGGCGGTTAAATAAGAGCCGTCATCCTGAAGATGAGGCGATCACGCCCGGCTCTTAAACACCTCCGATCGAATGAAGGTCCACAAAAAGAGGGCGGGTTCAAACATCGATCGCTCCTTTTCATCTTTCTTTCCAACCGCTGTTTAATTCCTTTCATGTGCGGTTGATTAAAGAGAGATGATGGGGGATGGGGAGCGATCAATGGTTACCCCGCCATCGATCTAATCTTTGTGCTTTTCATTTCTTTAATCATGAGCATAATTCTGCAAGAATTTATATTACAGCCTCATGATTAATAAAGAAATGGGATAAGAAACACGTGGATTCTAGCTCTTTCCTTTGATAACAAAATGAACCAAATAAATTTCAAATAAAGATTGCTTCCTTGAGCTGCCATTAAAGAAAAAGGAAAAGCAGCTCAAATAGAAGGAAGCAATCTTAGAAATTTATTGTCATTTTGTTATTAATCAAAGGAAAGATTCAGGAGGTTATTATTCTTTATTCTTTTCTTATAATAATTTTCATATAATAATTAATTTTAACTTTTATTTCTTTTCTTTAGTTAAAATTAAATTATTATAAATGAAAATTATTAGAAAAGAAATAAAAAGAAAATAATCCTCCTGAATGCATTTCCTGAAGAAATGCAATCTCTTGCTCCTGAAGAGCAAGAGATTATTCCTCACCGAGGCTTGATTCCCCTCTTGAAAGAAAGAAGCTGACAAAAGATTAACCGTTCACGAGAACTTCGCTTAAGCGACATCTGTGATGGAGTTCTCGTTTCCACGGTTAATGTCAGCTTTTCTTTCAAAGGAATCAGCCTGTGAGGAATGCATTTCCTTCAAGGAAATGCTTGAGGCTGACCTCCTGACCATGATTATAGATGGCTACGTCCTTAAGGACAGCTGATGCTGCCATCAATTAAATGGTCAGGAGTATATCAGCCTCATGTTTCCTTCTCTTGAGCTCCTCTTCTTTCTTTTTTAATGTTGGCAGAAGAATAAAAGAAAAGGAATAACTGCCAACATTTAAAAAAGAAAGAGATGGAGCGAGAGAAGGAAACGATTAGCCGTGCGGATTAGAAAGAGCTCGTGGGCTTCAATGTCAGCCTGATGCTGACGCCCACAATAAGAGCTCTTTCACACCGCCTGCTAATCATGAGGCTCTGATTGATGAGCCTCATCTTCTCTCTCTTGCGGACGATCTCCTTATGGTCACACCTTTAGACTCACCGTTCCTTCTTTCTTTCAAGGGTGAGTCTGGGTGTTGACCATAAGAAAGAAAGAGATCGTCCAGCAATCTTCTGTTGCCATTTTCTTTTATTTGAAGGCAACAGAAGAGAGAGAGAAGGATTCCTTGCATTCATTATCATTTTTCTTTTACAATTTATTGTGGGCTTCTGTTCTTCTTCTTTTCTCTTGATGAAGAACAGATGGAAGCCCACAAATAATAAATTGTAAATTTAAGAAAAATGTAATGGCAAGGAATCTTTATTTTATTTATTTCTTAATTTTATATTTTTTCTTTTAATATTTTCTGGATTCTTCTTTCCAATTTCTATTTTCTTGAAGAAAATAAAAGAAGAAATTGGAAATTATTAGAAGAATCCTTTCATAGAAAATATTAAATGAATAAAAATAATTAAAATTAATAAATAAAAAAATAAATGTTATCACGTCCAGGAATCCACTTTTCTTTTTTCTTTATCTTGGCATTAATTGCCTGTTCTTTTAGAAAAGAAAGAGATTATTCACAGGCAATTATTAAATTCCAAGATAATTAAGAAAAAAAGAAAAGATAATGGATTCCTGAAGGACATTTGGTGATAACATGATATTAATTATTTATTTATTTATTTCTTCTTTTTTGGAAATTAAAATTATTTTCAGAAAATTTCCAAATTAAAGAAAGAAATAAAATATAAATAATTAATTATGAAGAGATCCATACGGTCAAGCAGGAAGATTTCTTTGATTTTCTTCTTGGATTCAAATTCATCATCAGGATGAATTCCAAGAAGACAAAGAAATCGCTTGACCGGATCTCTTCGTTGACGGTACCGACGGTCTGTTATTTTCTTTCATTCAACCGGTGGCTCACCCATTATCACGTGAGCATCAGCTCTGAGCCACCGAATGAAAGAAAAAAGACCGTCGGATCAATCCCGTCAACAGATTAATTTTCATCTGAAATTTCTTTCTTTAACTGGCGGTTCATCAATAAGAGAGCGAATTATGTCCCTCAAGGACCGCTCTCTTATCAACCGCCAGTAGAAAGAAAATTTAAGAGAAAATTAATCATTCATTTTATAATAAAAGAAAGAAAAATAAAAGTTAATAATCAATTGTTAAAAAGAAAATCAAACAATTGTTAACTTTTATTTCTTTCTTTTATTCTTTATAAAATGAATATTCTCTTTGACGCACCATTCATTCTTTTATTAAAATTTGTAAATTGGAAATTGATAAAGAACTTCGTTCCAATTTCCACAAATTTTAAGAAAAGAAGAATGCAGTGCGGGCTCTTGATGAGCCTCCAAGAGAATGATTCCTTACGATCCAGCTATATTTTTCTTTTGAATAATGGTGTTGGAAGATCCTGTTGGATCCACCATTATAAAGAAAATTATTTTAGCTGGATCTAAAGGAATCGAAAAGAGCGGAGCGATAATCTTGAGATCTGGGGAATCTACTCGTGAGTCTCTCTTTATTGTCTGCGCTGATGCGCTCATCTTTGATGAAGACAATAAAGGCTCACGAGTATAAGATTCTAGATCTCTAGATTAATCCGCTCTTTTCCTTTCCATTATTAAAAAGAGAAAAAAAGAGACTTTGGAATCAATGTCGTGATGAGAGAAGAAAAATTGAGTCGTTCTCTGTTTCCCCTTCCTTTTTAATAAAGAAGGATTCCTTGCCACGGTTTGATGGAAAGAGCGTCCTAAGGACACAAGCTCTTCGTCTATCAACCGTCCCAAAGGCAAGGCATCTCGATCCGGAGGTTATTAACGTCCTTCATGAAGGAAAAGCATGTGATCACTGTGAGCCCAAAGGAAAGAGAAGGTAAGGCTCACAGTGAATGCTTTTCCATCAATCCTGGACGGTTAACACACGGATCGAAGAAAAGAAACGAAATGATCTCCGGTGAACGCTTGAAAGCGATCGATTCACCGGATAATCGATCATTCGTTTTCTTTTCTTCTCTTGAAAGCTTGACGTTCTCTTGGAATCTTCTGCGGTCTGTTCTTTTATTTTTTTGTTAATGACCGCAGAGAAGATTCCAGAGAAGCGAATCAGCTTTCAAGAGGTTCATTTTCTTTTTCTTTCAATCATCCATCAAAGCACGGATAAGATCGAGACTAAGTGACGCTTCTTTGCTTCTTTTGAAGCGTCTGTCTCGATCTTACCGGGCATGTGGATGATTGAAGAAGAAAATGATTGATGGCTCTCTCTCACTTGCTCTCTCTTTCTCTTTTAACTGTTGTGTGCGCTGCAGCGCTCATCTTCAGGATGAACACAACAAAGAGAAAGAGAACAAAGAGCAAGTGTAAAAAATTAGAGCCATTAATCACGCTTCTTTATTTAATTTTCCTCTTTCTCATTCTCATTCTCTTTTATTTTATCTTCAGATAAAATTAATAAAATAGAAATTTATGAGAATGATTTGAAAGAGGAAAATTATAGAAGCTGTGTGATGGCATCACAATTATCCTTTTTTCTTTTTCAATAATGTGCGCATTCTCTTTTTTCTTTATGTGCGCACAAGAAAAAGAAAATAAAAGGATAATTAATGCTGATGCCATCATAATAATCTCTTCTACTTTTTCCTAAAGAATTTTGTATTTTTATTAATAATCTGTTATTTTATGAGCTGATGCTCAACAGATTATTAAAGATAAAAATACAATTTCTTTAAAGGAAAAAAGTAAGAGATTATTAGATCAGGAGTATAATTATTTTTATTTTATTTCTTCTTCATAATGACTTCTTAAATTTCTTTTTTATAAAAAAGAAGAAGTCAAGAAGAAGAAATATTAAAATAATTATTAACCTCCTGATCCTGGCTCACCTAAATATTAAATGAAAGAGAAGATCTTGCCATCATTCATCTGTGGACCGATTAAAAGAGAAGGAAGTGATGGTCCACAGATGATGGCAAGAAGATCTTCTTTTCATATAATGGTGAGCCAGCATCCCCGTCTGACATCACCTTGCCAATCAATCTCTGGGCACACAACTAAAAGAAAGAAATAAGTGTGCCCAGCAGATAGAAGGCAAGGTGAAGACGGGGATGATCCAGCATAAACTTCTTCTCCAACATCAATTGCATTTCTTAAAGAAAAATGATTGCAATTGATGGAGAAGAAGTTTAGACTGGATCTCTGGAATCCTTGTCTTCAATCTTCTCTGGATCTCACTATTTTCTTTTCAATATTGTGTGGGCACATTAAAGATCTGAGGATCTAGCCACACAATGAAAAGAAAAAGAAAGTGAGATCAAGATGAAGATGAAGACAATAAGGATTCAGTGATGGAAATTATTGGAAAATGATCGAATAATCCTCGTGTCTTGACTCCTTTTCTTTCAGAGAAAAGGGGACACGAGGAGATCATTTTCCTGTCAATAAATTCCATCAATTTCCTGGCAATAATTAATTTCTTTACTAACTGGCTGATAAAATAATAAAAAATTGCCAGTTAGTAAAAGAAATTAATTATGATAATGCCAGGAAATGATTCATTAAAAAGAAAAGGAAAGGTGGACATCAGTTATTATCG
Organism: Prorocentrum cordatum; assembly: GCA_963575745.1. NCBI lineage: Eukaryota > Dinophyceae > Prorocentrales > Prorocentraceae > Prorocentrum > Prorocentrum cordatum. The sequence continues at coordinate 151,741 of CAUYUJ010020102.1, read as the reverse complement.
TTCTGAGGCACATAACGTCCACCATTTCCCTTTTCTTTTTGATGAATCCTCTCTTGACTCTTTCTTTCTAAACGAGCTGTCCTTCAGGGACAATAAGTGCTCGTTTAAAGAAAGATGAGTCAAGAGAGAAAGCCAGGCTCTTAGAAAAGGAAATTTAGAGCCGACAGATAACCAAAGAAAAGTAATCGAGACAAGCAAGTGCTGAGGCACAATTAAATGCTTGTCTCGTTTTCTTTGGTGTGTCGGCTCATGTCCTTAAGAGCCAGGCTTTGATCCACCGTCTCTTTCCCGAGCTGGCCTGATGGCCATCAGCTTAAAGCTGAGCTCGTGGACGGTGGATCAGATGGACGGATGCTCTTCAAGAGCCAGCATATTGCTGATCCGTCCATCAAGAAAGAGAAGGAAAGCCAGGCATGCGATTCCAGAATTCTTTGATGGCCAGCCAGAGGCTGAGCTCTTTAAGAGCTGCCATCATGAAAAAGAATTCTTGGAAATGCAGCGTCTGGCTTTCTATCTTCTCTTTCTTTAATCCACCGCATTAAACTTCCTTTCTTTTCTTTTTTAATAATAATTGTATTTCCTTAAGGAAATATGAAAACAATTATTAATTAAAAAAGAGAAAGGAAGTAAAGCGGTGGATTGATTACTGACCATGTGATCCTGACCAACTTCTGCTTTCTTTAACGAGCGGCTCTTTCAGAGCTGATTCACTCGCTCGTTAAAAGAGAAAGCAGAATTCTTTGGTCAGGATCGTCAGGAATCGTTTCCTTTTTCTCTTTTTAGAAATTGAATGCGGACATGATTGAAAATCATATTTGTCCGCTTAAATTCAATTTCTATAAAGGAAAAAAAGGAAACAATATTATTTTTAGATCAAGAATTTATCATTTTTTATTTATAATTTTACTAAATTTCTATTAGAAGAAAAGAATAAAAATAGAAATTTAGATTGTAAAATTATATTAAATAAAAAATAAGAAAATTCTGATCTTAATAAAAATAATATTATAATTCCTTTCTTTATCTTGATATATTTCCATCTTATTTTCATTTCCTATTTGAACCACCATTTGATTGACTCTCGATGAAAGAGAGAAAAAGAGTCAATCGGTGGTTCAAAGAAATGAAAATAATAGATGGAAGATCAAGATAAAATATAAAGGAATTATGATCCGTCCTTCTTTTAATGTGGGACCTGAGCATGGCTTTCATCCTCGTGTGAGCGGGTCTAAAGACCGAGCCTTCGCTCTCGCTCGCACGAGAAAGCCATTGCTGGCCCACATTAAAGGACGGATCGATCCGTGTGGAACGTCCATATGATCCTGGATGAAGAGCTGCTCATCAAGAGCTGTTTCGCTCTTCATAATGGATCAGGACGTCATCACGGATCATCTCTTGATCGCCTCTTGACTTTTTTTCTTTTCTTAGTCGTGTGGGCGGTCCTGAAGACCTTTGGGCCCACACTAAGAAAAGAAAAGGCAAGAGCATCGGATCAAGAGATCTTTGATTTAATCCTTGACATTGATCGCAATGATCGCAAAAGAATAATTTTAAAGAATGCGATCATTGATTGCGATCAATATGTCAAGGAAATCCAAGCTTTCCTTTCTGAACGCCAGTGAAGGCATAACCGGTTGATAAACCTTCGATCACGAGAGCCTCAGCCGTTAATGGGCCTCAAGCCCTGGCTGATGGAAGGCTCTCGTGAAGGTTGACCGGTAATGCCTCACGGCGTTAAAGAAAGGAAAGAAAGAACCAGACGATCGTACCCTCGCTTCTAACTGCTGACCCTTAATCCCTTTCTTTTTTCTTTAATGGAGGGTCAGCAGAAGTTAGAAGCGAAGGGTTACGATCCACTGTCTGGTTCTGTCTCTTTCATAACAAGAAAAACAAATTGATTTCTAATCCTTTATCCAGCATGATCAAGTTTCTCGATTTGAAAAATAATAAGAGAAACTCATGCTGGATGATTAGAAATCTGTTTTTCTTGATCATGAAAGAGACGATAGGAATACCTTCTTTCTCTCTTTATTGTGTGCGTCAGCATCAAGCTGGCTCTCAAGAGCACGCACACAAGAGAGAAAGAATAATGGTCTTCCTATCATTCATTTTCAATTTTAATATTTTCCAATCATAACTTTCCAATATTTTCCTATTTCTATTTTTTATTGGAAAGTTATTGGAAAATATTATTGAAAATGAATTCCAGAGATCCATCATTATCCAGCGTTCACTTAAAGTGAGCACAGAGCTTTCTATGAGCCCGTTCCATCATTCCATGGGCTCAACGCCGGGCTCACGTGAACGCTGGAAATGGATCTCTGGACTCATCACTGGCTGTAACAACATTTCGTTTACAATTTTCTTTATGAATCGTCTTCCAAGCTGATGGCAATTTCTTTTCTTTATTGAGGCCATCAGCAGACGATTCAATTAAAGAAAAAGAAACGAAAGTTGTTTGATCGCCAGTGATGGTGGGCCCATTATTAATGTTGTGACATCGTGTGCGATCATGTGACCCGTCATCAGACGTGAGCTTGCGCTCTCACCCGCACACAGATGATGTCACAACATCGGGCCCACACACATCCTCCACCTGACGCTCTTTCTTTCTTTGTGGATCAGCAATTGCTTTCTTGTACAATAATTGCAATTGCTTCCGGATCCACTAATAAAGAAAGAATTAAGAGCGTCAGGAGCTCGAGGATGTGTCATTTTCCTGTAGAACCAATTTCTTTCTTTCCTTTCTTAAGTCGTGATCCTTAATCTCTGGCTCTTTCTTCTTAATGTGGGAATTGAGCCAGAGATTGATCACGACTGAAAGGAAAATGAAAATTGGTTCAGGAAAATGATTCACAATTAAATAAAGGAAAGAAAAAATAATGTACGGAATAATTATTAAAGAAAAGAAAGTAAAGATCGTCCGTACAATTATTTTCTTTCCATTTAATTGTGAATGAAGAGATGGATATCATGACACGTATCATCTGTGGGTGGCGGTGAGCTTAAGCTCTAACTTTAACCGCCATTACCAACAGTGATTAATCGTGTCATGCCATCTCTTCACCTCCAAGATTTGATTTATTTTCCAATATTTTCTTCATTTGTGGTCTTTGATGATGGCAACAGAGAAAACAAGAAAGGCCATCTTCGACCACATTAAATGAAGAAAAAGGAAAATAATAACAAAATCTTGGAGGATATCTCTTGCAAATTCTTCTTTTTAAAAATAAATATATAAATGGTGAGAATTAATTATCTCTGAGCTCACCATTTAAATTTATTTTTTAAAAAGAGAAGAATTAATAGCAAGAGATTATTATTTATTTTATCATTGACATTTCTATTTTCTTTTCATAAGATCTTGGCTATTAATAATTAATACTAATGAAAGGGAAAAGCCAAGATCTTAAAAAGAAAAGAAAATAAAGAAATGATGATAAAATAAATGATTATAAAATAGAAAACTAAAATCTCTGAACTTATTATCTTCTGTTCTTTTAATTTTATTTGATAATAAAAATTAAAAAGAAGATAATAAGTTGATGACAGAGATTTCTAGTTTATCATTTTATAATCGTCTCTTTCAAAACCATGGAATTTATTTTCATTAGTGGCCAATAGAAAAAAGAATAAAAGACAAGGCCACTAATGATTAAAATAAAATTCCATTGATGAAAGAGACAGGATCAGGAATAAAATTATCCGTAGGTCGGGACAAGTTTTCACTCTCTGGCTAACTGTGGCGGTGGAATAGGACCTAAGGTCCCCGCCATCAGTTATTAAGCCAGAGATTGAAAGCCCGACCATATGACGGATAATCACCCTGATCCTGAACACTTTTTTCTCTTAATTTCTTGTGAACTAATGCTGGCTCGAATATCAGCCTCAAGCTGATGCCAGAATTCACAAGAAATTGTAAGAGAAAAAAAGTTAATCGTTGACGGATCTTTGATTTAATTTCTTATTTTCTTATAATCGTTTACAAATAATTTTTCTGAAAGAAATTAAAATTATTTTCTAGTAAACGATTATTAGAAAGAAATTAAATCAATCAATCATGTTTTCCTTCTTCTTTTTAATAAAATAAATATTTGATGTGAACGCAAGAGAAAAGAAAATGCGTTCACAATATTTATTTTAAAAAAAGAAGTAAGGACATGATTGATGAAGATTCCTTGACAACTATATTTTCTTTGTAAACTCATTGATCACTTTAAGTGAAGAAAAAAAGTGATCGTTACAAAAGAAAAATAGTACAAGGAATCTTGATCCAGTGCTAACAGCTAATTCTTTCTTTTCTTATTATTAGAAGCGAGCCTAAGGGCTCAGACGCTTCTAATAAGAAAAGAGAATTATTGCTGTTAGCGTAACTGGATCTATTTCCTTTACCAATATTTCCTTTATTTGAAAGAGAAAATTAGAAAGTTGTCAATTGATTGTTATTTTGTTTTTCTTTTTAACAATCAATTGTGAGACAACTTTCATTTTCTCTTCAAATAAAAAAGGAAAAATGGTAAAGGAAATGTCCGTGCCTCAGTTGCTAGAGCGACAGCCTTAGGCTGGCCAGTAATGGCTCGCTCTTTTAGCAACTGAATCAGGCACGGACAGAAAGGAAAAGTAAAATTATTGATGGCTCTTCCAGCAGCTGATAAAATAAAAAATAAAGATAAAGAGACTGCTGCTGGAAGAAAGAGCCATCAATAAATTCATTTCCTTTCGTCTCTTACGATCGTGTCTTTTTCTTTTTTCTTTATTGAAGCGTCCAGCTTACAGCTGATCCATCAGACGCTTCAAATAAAGAAAAAGAAGACACATCGATCGAAAGAGACAAGAGAAAGCTCCGATTTGACGGGTCATATAATGCCATCAGGGCATTCCCGTCCGAGCTTTCTCTTATCAGCGGTAAGAATTTCTTCATTCCATCAGCAATCTTCTATTTCATGCGGTCAATCAACTACAAATAGAAAAGAGAACGATTGACCGCAATAGAAATACGATTGCTGGAATGAAGACTTACCGCTGAGATCAGGAAAATAGCTGTCAACATTTATCACGAGCCTAATAACGATGGCAAGGTCCTGAAGGACTGAGCATGAAGCTCACATCGTAGGCTCGTGATGTTGACAGCGAATCAATTTTCCTGATCCTTTCATCATCGATCTTCCGCTTGCTTTCCTTTCGTCTCTTTGAAAGAGACAAAGCAAGCGAAGATCATACGATGATGAAAGAGAAAAGAAGTGAGTCGAAGACCGCCGTCTATTAATCATCTCTTTCTTTCTCTTAATAAATGAGGAAAGAGATGATAGACGGCTGGTCAAGACACGTCTTTTCTGTGGCCTTGAGGGCCACCTTTCATTTCATAAAGAAATGAAAGAAAGGAATCTCTGAACTCCGTGTCCTTTCTCTTTTCTTTTGTAAAAGAAAACAAAAGAAAAGCGGACACGGTGTCAGGATTCCTTTCATTTCTTTAAAGAAATGAAAGATCACAGCACAGATTTCTTATTTTTCTTCATTTGTTTTCATAATTTCCTGATGAAATTAATAAATGAAAACAATTTAATGAAGAAAATTAAAGGAAATCTAAATGTGCTGTGATTGATGAGCCCGAAGAAAGAGCCAATTAATCGAGCGAAGCACTCTAGTGCCAGCGATGAACGCTGTTCGCTCGATTGGCTCTTTCTGTTCTACGGGCTCATCACTTCCCGGATCACTTAAAGAAAATGAATGAAAACTAATTTCTTCAGAAATTTATCAAAGTTTTCATTTTTCATTTTCTTTAATCCGGGAAGTTGGAAGCCTTGGGAATTTTCTTGTAACCGGTTAATGATCTCACCCACAGACGCTTTTCCTTTTCCCTTTTTTCTTTATAATGCGTCTGTGGAAAGGTGAGATCGTTATTAACCGGTTATTAAAAAGAAAATTCTTCAATGGCTTCCATTTCCTTCTCCGCTTCCAACATTTCTTTTCTCTTGATTGCCAACATTGGGCTTAAGGCCCAGGCAATCTTCAAAGAGAAAGAAATGGATTTGGAAGCTCAGGAGAAGGAAATCATTCATTTTTAAAAAAGAAAATAAGACGTCATCATTACAATCTCGATCAAGAAAAAGAAAAGAAAGATCGAGATTGATGACGTCTTATTATTTTCTTTATTATAAAATGAATGTGTCTCTTGATCTCTTTGATGTGAGCGTGAGCGATTAATTTTCCGCTTTCTTCAAGAAAGAGAAAGGAAAATAAGCTCATCGCCACATCAAAGACTTCAAGAGACAGAAGGTTATTTTTATACAATTTCTCTCTTTTGATCTCATCTAATTGTTGGCTTTCAAAGATAAAAATAAGATGCCAACAATTATTTGATGAGATCAATAAAAGAGAAGAAATTAATAATGAAAATAACCTTCCTTTCCTGTGGACGATCAATGGTCTGCTCGTATCGATGATGAGCTCAAATGAAGGCCTGAAGCCTTCGCACATCTACGAGCAGATTGATCGCAACCACAGGAAAGAGAGACACGCCAACAATAAAAAAGAAATTAATGAATGTGTGCGGTGATGCCCTGAAGGCATCAATCATCCGCACATTGACATTCATTTTCTTTTTAATGTTGGAAGGCGTGTCTCTGTCTCTTGATCTTTTCATTTTCTTATCACCATTGGCTTCCTAATTCTCTTTCTTCTGGAAGCCATTGAATGGTGATAGAAAATATCAAAGATTAAGAGACCCTGGACCGGTAATGATGGATCACAAAAGTTTAAAAGAAAAAGTTAGACGGTCAGCGATTAATCGTGTGAGCAAGATCTGACCAACTTTTTCTTTTATAACTTTTTGTGATCAATCCGGTCCAGGCATTTTCCCGTATTCTTTCATTTTCTTTTCTACATCCGTCTATTAATAACTTTCCTATTATAAAAAAGAAAGGAAGGAAAGTTATAGACGGATGTTAGAAGAAAATGAAAGGGGAAAATGAGCTCATCACTGTCCGGCAAACCTTTTTCTTTCTACGAGCGAGCGAGAGCTTACGTCCTTCAGGACCGCTCGTATAAGAAAGGAAAGGTTATGCCGGCAATCGTGATGAGCATAATGGTGGACCAGGATCCGATTCATTGATAGCCGTGTGAACGATACGAGCTTCTCTTAACAGCCTATGGCTGAGCTCGTATCAATCATGTTCACACGGCATCAAATGAACGGAACGTCCACCATTATCATCAGGAAATTCTTGAAGTTACGAACCGATTCCTTTATGAAATCGTAACTTCAAGTAAATTTCCTGATGAAGAGACAGCTTTTCTTTCACTTCTTCTTTCTATTAGTGGGCCCGATGGTCTTTTCTTTTCTTTAATGAGGGCCCACTGGAAAGAAGAAATCGTGAAAGAAAGCGTCTCTGTGGCGGTCAGCCTTTAGGCTGAGGCTTAAGCCCCGCCACCAATCCAGCATTATTATTGAGCGCTCAAGACAGGGAAAAGGGAAATCGCGCTCAATGAATGCTGGATTGCCCAGATTCTCCTGTTGAATCCATCCTCCGGCATTAATTATTTTTATGAAAGGGATGAGCCGGAGGATGGAATTCATGAGAATCTGGGGAAAAGAAAACGTTAATTTTACACGTCCACATATTAAGAGAGAATGAAGCACTTCGGTGCCAGCTTGAAGCTGATTCTCTCTTATGTGGGCGTGATCAATAACGTTTTCTTTCCATTTCCTGTGAACTTTCGATCATGAGACCATAAGCCGATGAGCCGTCGTAAACGAAGGCTGAAGCCTCGGCTCATCTGTGGGCTTATGGTCATGATCGTTCACAGGAAATGCCTGACGGAATTAATGCCTTCCAACACAATTTCTAAAAGAAAAATAATTGTGTTGATCGAAGGAATTATTCTCACCGTCAGGCTGTCTCTTAGGTCCTCCTCCGGAAGGCTTTTCTTTCTTTTTCTTTTAGCTGCCAGGCTTTCATTCTTGTGTGATCACAAGAAAGAGAAATGAAAGATCATCTGGCAGCTGATAAAAGAAAAGGAAGCCTCCGGATGGAAGGTCCTAAGAGACTGAATCCTTGACCGTCTAACAACTTTCCCGTTCTTTTCCATCAATTGTGTTTTCTAATGGTCAGCCTCAAAGGAATAAAAGAAATTGATGACCATGAAAACAATCAATGATGGAAAAGGGAAAAGTTGTACGGTCAAAGGATTCGATGGCGGTAAAGAAAGAGACGATCGAGCTTTCCCTTTTCTTTTATCTTCTGCTCGATCAATTGTCTCTTTCTTTTTTACCGCCATCAAATGTGGGCCTTGAAGGAAGAGCTAAATGATGGCCCACACATTAAAGAACAAGGGATTAGTGGGCCAATCATGCTCTTCCTTCTTATGGCCTCACAATCATTTTTTTAATTAATTGCTGCGGGCATTCCTTCGCTCATTGCAGCAATAATTTTAAAAGAAATGATTCGTGGGCCATAAAGACAGTCCCACATTTAATGTCAAGAGAAAACTTGGATTTCAGGACCATCAACCGCTTTCATTTCTTTCTTTTAATTTTAACTGGCGGATAATCAATCTTTGATCTTTTTCTTGAAGGACCGCCAGTTATTAAAAGTAAAAGAAATGAAGCTGCGGTTGATCAGGTCCCTAATCCAGTTTTAAACTCTTGACATTAAGACTCAGCCAACTATTCTCTTAACAACTTTCCCACATTTTATAATTATTTTATTTTATATTATCTGATGATAAAATAAATAAAATAATGACTGTGGGAAAGAAGTTGTTAAGGAAAGAATAGTTGGTGGGCCCTAATGAAAGAGAGAACAAGAGAAAAGAATTAATTGTGCGCAGGCATATCAATGCCATCATATGTGCACATTCTTTTCTCTCTCTCTTTCATTTCTTAGGGCCCACTGAGTCTTCATTCCTTGACGGTACGTTTTCATTCTTAACTTTTCTTTGACTGGCCAATGAAATTGGGGCCTTAAGCCCGCCAGTCAAAGGTTAAGAGATGAAAACGTAAGCCGTCAAGGAATTATGATCCAGCGAAGAAAGCGTTTCAATCACGAGCAAGCATTTGTGAATTTGTGAGCTTGCTCGAAACGCTTTTCTTCTTTAAGCTGGATCATGAGCACACGATTATTAATCAAAGACATCATTTTTTATCTTTTCTTTTTCTTCTTTATTGTGATCAGCTGATCTTCGATCACCACAATATAGAAAAAGAAAAGGAAATAAAAAAATGATTGTCTTATGATTCCATCGTGTGCTCAATTTACATTTTGTTTTAAAGAAAATTAATCTGTGCGGACATTCTGTTATTTTCTATTTTCTTTTATACGTCCGCACAAACAAAGATTAATTTTCTTTATCAAAATGTAAATGAGGAATCCATTTCTTTTTTCTTCTTTCTTTTCAAGAGTGAGCGATTGATGGCATGTCCTGAAGGACAGAGCGCAGCTCTCCATCAATCATTGGCTCACTCTTGAGAAAGAAGAAGAAAAGAAAATTATGGATTCCTATGACCTGCTGACTCTTGAGCTTAATGACTCTTGATGATCTGTTAATTTAGCTGACAGAAGCATAGCTTGCTCTTCAAGAGCCTGTCAGCGGTTAACAGATAAAGAGTCAGAAGCCAAGAGTCTATGGCAGGTCTTCATTTTCTTTATCTTTTCTATCATTAACATCTCTTCCAACATTCACGAATTCCCTTTCTTTTATTTAAAGTGAATGGTGGAAATGGAGATGTTAATGGAAGAAAAGATTAAAAAGAAAATGAAAGAAGGAAATATGAAGACCTCATAGAAGAAAGAAAGAAAGAAAAGATTATCAGAAGTTCGTGTTCTTATTCCTTGATGAACGAACTTCTTTTTCTTTTCTTTTCTTCTTTCTTGAGGTCTTCATCCAACATTTTCATTTATTTTTCTTTCTATTGATCGTCTGCAAGCACATCAGTGCACGATCAATAAGAAAAATAAAGAAATGTTGGATTTCCTTCTTTCGATCAAGAGTTCTTTTATTTTTCTTTTTTCATCGTGTGCTTTCCTATCAGCCGATGCTGATGCACACGATAAAGGAAAAAGAAAAATATGAACTCTTTATCTTTTCATTCTCTGGAATTTTCTTTGAAGTCATCATTGGATCAGGAATTAATAACTTTCATTTCTTTCCTTTGCAATCAATCTTCTCCTGAGCACTCATGCTCTTAATAGGAGAAGATAGCAAAGGAAGGGAAAGTTATTCCTGATCCAATAGATGACAGAAAATTCCATGAATGAAAAGAATTCCTTGACCGTTATTTTCTTTCCTTCCTTTGACTGGCAGTCTCATCTCTCTTTCTTTTGCCCGTCAAAGAGAAGGAAAGCATGTGCGGTCAAGGAATAATCCAGTGTGAGCGTAATGCCTGTCCGGATGGAAGCAAGCGTTGGCTTTTCTTTATGAAAGCTTGCTTCCATCGTACGGACAGGCTATTATCACACTGGATTGAATCAGGATCCTTATATTTTCTTCTCTTTTTCTCTTTAATGTTGGCATGATCATTAATTTCTTGTGTGCCAACATTTATAAGAGAAAAAAGAAAGAAAATAGGATCCTGATTCCTTTCCTTTATTATTAAAGAAAGAAAAAGGGAAAAGGAGATTGCAAGCGAGACAGTCTTCAAACTGGCACTACAGTGCCTCTCGCTTCCTCCTTTTCCCTTATTCTTTCTTTAAATAAAGGAAAGGATCGGCTCATGATTCAATAGCTGTCCGACCTGATGTCGAAGATGACTGCTTTTCATGAGCCGATCTGCAGCTGCAGCTGCCAATAGAAGCTTTCTCCCGGCCAAGGTAATCTAATGCCAGCGTGTGCTTATGGCTGATGCCGCACAAATATAATGCTGGCATGAGATCTTGGCCGGAGAGAAGAAAGCTTTCTATTGTTGGCAGCTCGACAGCTGCGATTCCTGATCATCATCTGTCCGATCGAACTGGTCTCACCTTTGGGCTCTCCATTAAAGAAAGAATTGAGCCCAAAGAAGATGTGAGACCAGAAAAGAGATCGGACAGGATCAGGAATCAATCACCGGTATCAAACAATTATTATTCTTTTCTAAAATAAAATCTTGTCTGATCATTCCCTCAAGGAATCAAGATTTTATAGAAAAGAAAAATAATTGTATGACCGGTGATTCATCTGGCGGTCAATAATTAAAAGAAAAGAGACGATGTGAGCACAATTCGTGGAAAGCGGAGCTTGGTCCTAAGACCTGGCCTGATGGCCATCCTCGTGCTCACATCTCATATTTTCTTTTAAGTGACCGCCAGATAATTCCTTTCCCACAATCTATTATTTTTTAAAGAAAGAAAAGAAAACTGGCATTTGATATGCCATCATAGTTTTCTTTAATTCTTTCTTTTAAAAAAATAATGATAAAGGGTAAGGAATTAGAATTCTCTCTTGTCAGTCTCTTTCATGGTTTCAAAGGAATGTAATGAATCTATAGGAAGTGTTCCTGAATCTCTTTTGAAGAATTCCTGTCTTTATCGGGGCCTGCGGCAGCATAGGCACGGAGTGCAAGGCGGGCATCTTCGATGCTGAGCTGTAAGCTCACCGCCTTATGGCCGTAAGGCCATCACAGTGTATAGCTCCGCAGGAAAGCCAGATTCTCTTGAATTCCAGAAGTTAGATCCACCGCAGGCAGATAAAGAATTCATTTTCTAGAAGAGATGATGCCTGCGGTGGATTACTAACTTCTGGTAATTCAAATGGAGAATCTGGGGAAAAGAGATTATTAATGGACGGTCAATTGTTTTCCCTTTTTCTTTTTCTTTCTTGTGGCAATCGTAGATTGAAGCTTCAAGCTCCACAAGAAAGAAGAAAAAGAAGGAAAACTGGACCGTCCGTAATCTCTTTTCACCATCATCATGATCACTTATTTTTTAATAATGAAAAGTTGGACTGTAAACGAAAAGAAAAATAACAACCGTCCAATTAACTTTTCATATTAAAAAAGAAGGTCATGATTGATGGTTAATCGTGTTCTTTTCATTTTCTCTGAAAGAAAATGAAAAATAAGAACACGATTAGAAAGAAAAAATAATTAATTTTCCATTAAAGATTTCTTGTTATTTAACTGTCAGCTTATCTTTCTTCTCTTCATTTATTTGCTGACAGTAAAACAAGAAATCTTGGAAAATAATTGTAATTTTTTCTTTCTGTTTCCTTGACAATCTTTTCTTTTGAGAGACTGGCGGTCATAAGAGCGGCTCTTCAGGAGCGAATCAGCTTATGCTGACGCTCTTATGATAACCGCCAGGCTCTTTAAAAAAGAAAAGAAGAAGTCAAGGTAACCATTCATTGTCTTTCATATCAGCGGAGAATCATTAGCACTCAGCAATTTTCCTTTTCTTTAATCTAGAAAATTGCTTGCTAATTGCTAATGATCCGCTGATAGACAATGAATGAATGAGGACATCTTATCAAATCCCTTTCTCTTATTCATTTGTTCTTTGTGGATATGCATCATCAAGATGCCCACAAAGACAAATGAAAGAGAAAGAAATAGGATTTGATAATGTGATGTCCTCATTGTCTCTTCTTCTGATTCAATTCTTTTCATTTATTTTCTTTTCTTATTAAAAGTGGCTTTTCCTTATCTTGTTTTCTTCTGTGAGCCACATTTAAGAAAAGAAAAATAAAGAAAAGAAGAATCCAGAAGAGACAAATTTCCTGTTGAAGATAACTTTCATTTCATTGTGGCTCTGTCTTGATCTTATTGTTGAGCCACAATAATAAAATGAAAGTTATCAACAGGAAATTAATCAGGAGATCAATAATTAATTGTATTTAAGAAAAGAAAAGAAAACAATTAATGATCTCCTGATTCTTTCCTTTACTTTTAATAAAAGAAAAAAGAAAACAAATGAAGAAGAAGAAATAAAAGAAAAATATCAATCTTTGATTGAAAACTCATTTTTCTATTTCTTCTTCTTCCTAATTTGTTTTCTTTCTTTTATTAAAAAGAAAAATGAAAATAAAATTAAAATTTAATATCATGCCAACTTCATCCTCAAGATGAAATCATGTTGGCATTAAATTTTAATTTTATTTTCTATTTTTCTTTAAGTAAAGGAAAGGAACACATTTTCTTACAATAATTAATTTTAATTTTAAATATTTTCTTCTTTCTAATTTCATCAGGAAATTAGAGAAAATATTTATTAAAATTAATTTATTGTGAGAATGTGTTCATGTAAACGAATGTTATCAATCTTCTCTTCCGCTTTATTCTCTTCTATGTGTTGGCTTGTCTCTTATTAATTGCCAACACATAAAAGAAGAGAATAAGAAAGCGGAAGAATAAGAAGATTGATGTCAACAATCGTTTACGAATCCATCGATAATGTCGGCTCTAATAAAGGTGCGCTCAACGATTGCTTCCTTTCTTTTTCTTCAATCGTTGATTGTGCGCACCTTTAGGCCGACCGATGGATTCCCTGGACACCCTGGATCTTTAAGAAAAGAGAGAATCAAATGGTCGGTCATAAGATAAAAAATGAATGATAAAATGATTGACCGACCGATTCTCTCTTTCTTAAGATGGGTGTCCAGGAGATGACCGGCAGATCAATCAAAATGAGTTCTTATGGACGAGCTGAAACGCTTTCATCACTTGCGTTTCATTTGATAGCTCGTCCAGGAACTCTTTTGATGACCTGCAGGTCATCCTTTTCCTTTCTTTTCCTTTGAGCCCCACATTCTCCTTTTCATTGATGGCCTGAGCTGTAAGCTCGTATGATGAGGCCATCAAATGAAAGAGAATGTTGGAGGCTCAAAGAAGAAAGGAAAAGAAGACACGCTCCTAATAAAAGAAAAGAAAGAAAAGGGAAAACTATGATTGCATCTGCAGATGCCAGTTTTCCTCTTTCTTTTCTTTATAAGAGCGTGTCTGTGGCCCTGATGGCCACCATTCCTTTGCAAGCGATCCAGACAGAGCTTCTCTGCAAAGAGAAAATGAAGCTCTTTTGTCTGGATCTGATCTTGCAAAGGAATGATCCGTGCGATCCAATGGTCCTGATCATGATGAAGAGCTCAACATCAGGTTGGCGCTACAGCGCAGCTCTTCATTCAGGATCATAGGACCATCATCGCACGGATCTAATGTGGGCACAATCGTAGGCCTGAAAGAAAGAGACGCTTATATGTCCTTCAGGACCGTCTCTTGATCAGGCCTTCGATTAATGGTGCCCACATTCTTTCCTGTGACTAATCGTGTTTAACCGGTTGATCGGGAAGAGCGAAACAAGTCCTGATGGACAGCTCTTCCAACCGGTTAAAATACACGATTTGTGTCACAGGAAAGAGATCCCGCATCATCATATTCTCTTTTTCTTGATGAAAAAGAAAGAATAGATGCGGGATCTATGGCTCTTCATTACAATCTCCAGATGATCTTCACGTTCTCTCTTTTCATAAGAGAGAAGATCACAGGAGATTGTAATCAAGAAGAGCCATTAGAAAGAAGAATTCCATGAAAGGAGATCCATCAACAGATCCATCTAGCAGCACATAAATAAAGAGAGGAAGTGCTGCTGGATCTGTTGGATCTCCTGAATTCTTCTTTCATCATCTCTTGTATTAATCCTCCCCGGTCATCTGCTGTCATCTTTCCATTAAGAAGGAAAGATTATATGACAGCAGATGTGGGGAGGATTAATGATTCAAGAGATGACGATTCCCAAGCCTTCGATGAGCTCGTCAGCATTAATTGTGGCGATCGGTTAAGCGATCGTCAGGCCACAATTAATGGACGAGCTGATTCATCGAAGGCAGGGAATCGATTCCTGATCGTCTTCCTGAAGGAAGAAATCTTGATTGATGGCGGGATCGCATCAGGCGATCGATGATCCGCCATTTTCAATCAAGATTCGATCAGGAATCAAGAAAGAGTTTTAAGATTTCTTCTTTATCAAAATGAATGAAAGTGATAAAGAAAATTCATTTTGAAGAAGAAATCGAAACTCTTTCTTTATGAACGAAGTGATCCTTCCACTGGCGGTGCTTAACTCTGAAAGAGCCGGCATATGCCGGTTAAGCCCGCCAGTAAGAGGATCATAACTTCGTTCATCAGGAGGTTTAAATATTTTCTTCTTAATAATGAATTCTATTTTCTTTCAGAAGAATTCATTTAGAAGAAAATATTATAATAAACCTCCTGTCTTCTCTTTTCCCTTTATTAACAATCTCTTTTTTGATCTCTTAATTTCTTCTCTTTCATAATTAATTGTGATTAATTAAGAGAAGAAAAGAGATCAAAAATAAGAGATTGATAAAGGGAAAAAGAGATGTCCTTGAAAACAATTTCTTTCTTTCTCTTGATCCACCAAATAAAAAAGAAAAGTAACGGTGGATCATTAAGAGAAAGAAGAATATTGTTTGGACATCTCTTGAAAGAGAAGCTTCTGTTATCACTTACTGGTTCCACAGGATAAGGAAAAGGAGATTGGAACCCTGTGGAACCAAGTGATAACATTAGAAGCTTCTCTTTCTATGTCGGGTATATCAGCTTCACTTCCTTTCTCTCTTTGAGCCTCATGTCTTTACTGTGGGCTCTTAAGAGCCAGACATTGAGGCTCAAGAGAAAGGATAAGGGAGCTGATGTTAGATACCCGCCATATAATTTTCATTCATTAATTTTCCCATTCTCTCTTTCTCTAATTTTAATTTGTTGTAAAAGAAATTGTTAAACAACAAATTAAAATAGAAAGAGAGAGGAAAATTAATTAAGAATGAAAATTAGAAAGGAATTATGAATCCAACATATGCTTCCCTTCTCCTTTGAAGAAATGAAAAGAATGTATCCCAAGGCTTCTCTTATTATCTTTTTTCTTTATGATTCATTTCTTTCAATAATCTTCTCCATCATCTGGTGTTCTTCTTTTCTTTTTGTCTTCTCTTTTCTTTGGAGTTGCTAAAGAAAAAGAAAAACTACAACTCCAAAGAAGAAGACAAAAAAGAAGAACACCAAGGAGAAGATGAAAGTAATGTAATCCTGTAAGAAAAAAGTAATGCAAAGAAGTAAACGTAATGAAATGAAAAACCAATTTGTAAACCCACTGCTGTGGGAATCAAGAAAGATAACCTAGAGCTACTCTCATGCCAGTAAAAAAGAAAATTGTAAAGACAAAATATAAACCATTGGAAACCATTGACCATTAAGGACCATAAACTCAAGATACTAAATGTAAGAAATATAAGATTGAAACTGGAGAGAAGAAATGATTAGAAAAGATTAGAAATGAAATGATATGATAAACCAAAATGCAAACCCATGAAAAGAGAAAAGAGAAAAGATCTAGAAGATGAGTGTTATAATCCCTAGATATAAGATAATATGTAAAGACAAGAAGTTATTAATGAAAAAACCCAATGCTTGACGATTGAAAACCCAAAAATAATCCCCAAATTCCTTAAAGAAAGAAAATAATTGTAAGAAAATAATTTAAGAGACCAAAAAGAAGAGTGATAATCAAGAAAACCAAATATTAATAATGATAATGAACGTAAGATAATGAATGCTGAAAAGAAAGATAGTTGTTACGACAGGAAAATAAGTGTCTCAATCCCCAGAAATAAGATCTGATAAAATATTAAATGTAAAGAAATGTAAATAAGAAATTTAAGTTGTTACGACCATAAAATATTGAATTCCTAAAAATAAACCAATGGTGGTAAAGAGAAAAGAAAGATAAGAAAATTACATTTTTACAAGAGAGAATCAGATATTGAAACCAAAACTTCCAAAACTTCTGGGATTAGAGAAAAGATATAGGAAGTGAAAGAAGATTTTGTATAGCCCAAAGATTATTAAGGTACGAATTAGCCCATAAATAATAGCCAGATGCTAGAAGATAATGGATGACCATAAAGAATATGAATAATTTTTAATGACAACTATAAACCAATGAGAAAAAGAAGTAATAGCCATGAGATCATTAATTACTGGCTGTTAGAATCACAGGAATGAAAAGAACCAAGATCTTATTAGGAGATAATGAAACAGAACCACAGGAAACCAAGAAACTCACTGTGAATAAAGAATTCAAGAACCTCAGGAACCATCTACAGGAAGAGATCTACAGGCATGGAATGTTATTCTCCTGAAGGAGACCCATAGAAAGGTATCAATCATCAGGAAGTTCTTTAACAACCGTTAACGGTTAAGCCAGGAAATGGCTGTAAAGGAAATGGAAATCTGTCCAGCTTAAATCCATGCCTTGGAATCAAAGAGAAGAACTTTAATAATCTTTTCCTTTAAGGACATGGGATTATATTCCTGATCTTGAGATTATATTTCTAGGGTCCTGCGGAGCTATACTCGAGGATGGCCTGATGGCCATCGTGCGGGCAATCTTCGATTGCTCAGCCTCAAATGCTGACCGCACAGAGCGTTACGCTGCTGCAAGCCCCAGATACTGGATGAAAAGAAATTAAATTTAATACGTCCTCCTCAGTTCCTTTCCTTTCTCTTAATCAATTGTGAAAAGGGAATGAAAACACAATTGATATAAATGAGAAAGGAAAGGACAAGGAGGACGTAATTATTAAATTTATAATTTCTTTTCCTTCATCACGATATTGATCCACAGATCCACAATTTCTTTTATGAAAAGTTAACAGACGGATCATTATTGAGCTGAGGCTCTAACCGTCTGGTTATAAACTTTTCATAAAGAAATGTGTGATCTCGGATCTCGTGATGAAGATTCCTTTCCAACCGTCGGTCAAGAGCTCTTAAAAGAAGAACCGTGAGGAGCTCTTAATGGACCGACGGTTATGGAAAGGGATTGGAATCCATGTTCACGAGCTCAATCACTTAAAAAAAGACAATCGTGATTGAATAATGCTCGTGAACTTATGGATTCCGTCTCTTAAAAGAAAATGATTCACGGTCCGTCTTTAATTCTCTTTTTATGTGGCCACACAATCATTGGCACAATCATAAGAAAGAAAAGCCCATGGTGGCCACATAAATAAAAGAGATTAAAGACATAGGACCGTGTATAATCATATTTCTTTAAGAGACAATCATTTCCTTTACTTTCTTTTTGAAAATGGAATGGTGGCTCGTTCCTGAAGAACTTCGTTCAGCCACCAAAATTCCATTTTCATAAAAGAAATAATTAAAGGAAATGATGTGGGCCTCATCTTCAGATGACAGCTACGCTGGGCCCACATGATCCGTCTAGAAGCGTTCAGCCTGAAGCTGAAGAAAGCGCTTCTACAAGACGGATCGAATCCATTGTCACGAGCTGAGCCCTCAAAGGCTCTTCTGGAAGCTCGTGAAGACAATGGATTCCTTTCATTTATGAAAGAGAAAAAGGCAATCTAATATTGTGGGCATAATAAAGAGATCAAGAAAGTAGCCCACAATAGATTTCCATTTTTCTTTTCATAAAGGAAAGATTGAGACACGATCGCTGGCATCTTCTTGATCACCGGGTAAAGACACGCTCTTCAAGAGCTTAACCGGTGATAAGATGCCAGCAGTAAGATCGTGTCTCAATGGATTCCTGAATTCCTAAGAAAATGATTGATGAATAGTCACGAGCTTCATCTTGAGGATGAATGCATCTTGCTCGTGAGTCATCAATTCATTTCTTAGGTTCAGGAATCGAATCTCTCTTAAATGCTGGCCATATCATGAGCCCAAAATAAAAAATGAAAAAGGAACGGGCTCATGGGCCAGCATAAGAGAGATTCAGTCTCTTGATCCGGGCATCTCTTTTTTCTTTTCTTCTATTAAAAGTGGCGAACGATTGTCCTGAGGGACACGCCACTTTTAAAGAAAAGAAAAAGAGATTATGCCCCGGATCAAGAGACGATCACCGGTACAAATTTCCTTTCCTTTCTTGTGTTTAAACTCATCCTGATGATGAGATAATATTAAACACAAGAAAGGAGAGGAAATTACCGGTGATCAATCCATTGTCTTCTCACGAGCTATACTAATCGCTTCTTTCAACCGCTGATAAAAAGAGAAAGTCCTGAGGGACACAGCGGTTGGAAGCGATTATTTTGCTCGTGTAGGAAGCAATGGATTCTTCAATGGACGGATATAATCTCTCTTGAATCCTGACCCTGAATGTGCTGGCAAGGGAAAAGAAGGGAAGCCAGCACATGGTCAGGATGATGCAAGAGAAGATTATTAATCCTTCATTGAAGGAAGACCTCGTGTCATAAAAGCAAATGTAAGAAAAGTTAATCCACGTGGAAGCTTCAGCTTCATTAGATCACGTGGATTCAATTTTCTTTGTCCTTTGCTTTTACCCGAGGTCTTCCAATTCCTTTCATGAAGAAAATTGAATACTGGGCCACTAATAGCCGCTCTTATAAGAGACAGAAAGGACAGCGGCTATTGGCCCAGTATTATCCAATTTTCATTTCATGAAGGAATTGTTGGAAAGGGAATGATCGAACGTCCTCCTAAATTCTTTTCTTTCTTTTTCTTCCTTTTGAAAGAAAAGAATGAGGACACGATCTTATTTCCCTTTCCATTTTCAATCTAAAATTTTATTCTTATGCTCGGGATCGAAGGTCCTCTTCCTTTTCTTTTGACCTTCGATATTTCCCGAGCATAATAATAAATAAAATTTTTAATTGAAAATCATTCATTCTCCTTGTGATACAATTTCCTATTGATTGAAAATGATTTCCTGAAGAAATCTGTCATATTTTCAATCAATGAAATTGTTATCACAGAGAATGAATGAAAGAGAAGCTCCCTTGTCCGCACTTAATTCTTTCTCTTATTGAATTCTTCTCGTAATGAAAATAGAATTCAATAATAAGAGAAGGAATTAATAGTGCGGAGGAGCTTCTCGATTCCTGATCATATTTCTTGTTTTTCTTTCATTAATTGGGGCTCCTTCTTTATTATTTGTTTGTGGAGCCCCAATGAAAGGAAAAAAGAAATTATAGATCAGGAATCAGTCCGTCATCCATCTTTTCTTTTATTTTATGATCGTGTTCATTACGATCTCAATCGTTCACGATCAAAAAAAAGAAAAAAGGATTGACGGACGATGGATTCCATGATGAAGAAAAAGGAAATAGATGATCGTTCAATTCCCTGACCCAATAAAAGAAGAAACGAAAGGGTCAGGAGAACGATCATCTTCCTTTTTCTTTTCCATCATGATGAATCCATCGGACACGGCTGAAGAGAGCGAAAGCTAGCCTTTCAGGCGCTGATCCACAGATCTTCGCTCTCTTTAATGCCGTGTCCTCTTCTTTCAAGAGAAAATATTTTCTGTAAAATTTCTTCAATTGAAGAAAAGAAATTTTATTTACAGGAAATGATTTTCTCTTTGAAAGAAGAATTGGATTTTCCTGATGAAAATCCAATATTCCTGGCCAACAGCTGATGAGCCTCAAGCTCTTCTATCAGCTGTTTCTTCGGCCAGGAATGTTCCCGTCGGTCGGTTGCGCTGAGGCGCTCAATCATACCGACCATGAAGACGGGAACGCAGCTGCAGCTGCATCAGGGCTACCTTCCTTCTCTTATTAATGGTGGCGAGCCACCTTTAAGAGAAGGAACCCGAGGTAGCCCTGATCTAATAGCCGTGTGTGATGAACATTCCTTTCTAAGAGCTCATGTCTTCCGTCTCGTTCCTTTTCTCTTTTATTAAAGAGACGGAAGAGAGCTCTTAGGAAAGGAATTTATGTTCATCATTGACACGGCTATTAGAAGCCACTGCAGTGGCACTTCAATGACGATTGGAGTCTCTCTTGACATCTGCCTGACCATTAAATCATGTGCTGAACAAAGGAAAGAAAGGAAAACAGCACATGATTATGGTCAGGAGAAAGATGTCAAGAGAAGATCCTGTCATTGAAGTCTTCATTTACATTTTTTCTTTGTAAGTGATCACGCTGGATCATCATGTGCTTGAAAGCACGATCCAGCATTAGTGTGATCACTTATCAAAGAAATGTAAATGAAGCATTCCTTGACAAGATTATTTTTCTTTTATAAAAGAAAATAAAAGAAAAAATTAATCTTATCGTCAAGGAATGAAA
The DNA here is from genome assembly GCA_963575745.1 of Prorocentrum cordatum. Classification (NCBI taxonomy): domain Eukaryota; class Dinophyceae; order Prorocentrales; family Prorocentraceae; genus Prorocentrum; species Prorocentrum cordatum. The sequence goes on along the minus strand of CAUYUJ010020102.1, from coordinate 130,699 downwards.
GAAAATGATGAAAGGAAATAATTCTGTCTCTTAGAACCAATCGTAATGGTGGATGAGAGCCTCAGCTCATTAATTCATCCACCGATTGTTTCAGAGACAGAAATTTCTCTTTCATAATCATTTTCTTTTCATCTTCTCTTTAATCATTTTCCTTTTTAAAATTATTTTCTTATATTAATTGTTGTCTTTCTTTTATTCTTTTGTGACAACAATTAAAAGAAAATAATTAAAAAAAAAAATGATTATAAAAAGAGAAGATGATTAGATTTCTATTTCTTTCTGAATCGTCTGTGATTCTTTTGATGGCGGTTAGTTCTTCGGACCTTCGGGTCCACTAACCGCTTAGCCATCAAAAGAACAGACGATCAGAAGAAATATGAGAAATCTATGTTGACGGTAATAACGATCAGTGTTCTCTTTTCTTCTTTAATGTGTTGCGCTGCAGCGCTCATCTTCGATGAAACACATTAAAGAAAAAAGATGATCACGATCGTACCGTCAACGAATGATGACATTATTTTCCTTTCTTTTGATGTCAGCATCAGCTGGCTCTTAGGAGCACATCAAAAGAAAAAGAAAATAATATGATGTCATCATTCCTTTCCTTTTTAAAAAGAGAAAACAAAAAGAAGAAAATGATGAAAAATGATTATCACAAATTTTAATTTGTCATTTTTCATTTTACATTTTCTTCTTTTTATTTGTTTTCTTCTTTTTATTTGTTTTCTTCTTTTTAAAAAAGGAAAGAAGAGACGGTCTATAAGAGCGAAGCTAAGGCCTGAAGGCCAGCCAAGCAAAGCTTGTACGCTCTTATTATCGTGACCGTCTCTTGTCTCTTGACATCTCATGCTTTCCCTCTTTCTTTGTAAAAGAAAAGAAAGAAAGAGGAAGAGAAAGCATGAGATTTAATGTCAAGAGACAGATCACCGGTATAAAATTCCTTTTTCCTTTCCTTTCTTCTGTGGGCCTTAAGGCCTCATCCTCAAGATGAACAGAAGAAAGAAGGAAAGGAAAGGAATTTACCGGTGATCGATTCCTTGCAGACGGTTAATCAAGAGCTTCTGCTGCAGCAGATAAACAGCTCTTGATCATTAACCGTCTAAATGCAAGGAATCTGTTTCCTTTATCTGCGGTCTTCTCTTTCTTTTTTAACAGCTGCGTATTATCAGCCTGAAGCTGATGCCAGCAAATAAGTTAAAAAAGAACAAGAGATTAGACCGCAGATGAAAAGGAAACGAACACGGCATCACCAAATGAATCATTCTCCGCTTATCGACAGCTGGACATTTCCTTCCTTAAAGAAAGAGAGAAGGAAACAGCTTTCAGCGGAGAATTCATTTGGATGCCGTGTTCAGATTGAAGTTTTGATTGCCGGTGTTAACGTGTCAGCCGATGCTGAGGCTCATCAGGAGCCCACGTTAACCTTCTACCGGCAAGTCAAAGAAAACTTCAATCAAGATTCCTGACCATGATCCGCTTTCTTGCTTTTCTTCAGTGGTCGCACAGTTGTGCCATGGGTCCTGAAAGACCCGCCCACTAATGGAAGAAAAGTCAAGAGCGGATCGTCAGGAATCTCTTTCCACCGTCCATCTTAATTTTTTTCTTTTAAAAGAAAAATTAAGATTGATTGACGGTGGAAAGGTGGGCGGGCTCCTGAAGAGCCTCAGCTAAAGCTGACGCCCACATAAACGAATGTTCAGGATCAATCTTCTCTTCCGCTTCATAAATCTTTAATGTGGGCTCTAAGAGCCAGACAACACATTAAAGATGAAGCGGAAGAAAGGCAAGATTGATCCATCACAACATTCGTTTATTTCCTTTCTCTTGACAGCTTATGAATGAATCTTGTCCGCCATAATCTTCTTTCCAGTGGTGGCTCCTTGACGGTTAGAGAAAAGAAGAGCCACCAGAAAGAAGATGAGCGGACAAGATATAAGCTGTCAAGGAAAAGGAATGGTGTCCAGAAACGCTGTCATGCTGTCACAAGAGAAAGGAAAGGTGACAGCAGATGAGACAGCATAAGTTTCTGGACGTATCGATTCCCTTTCCAGATTCATTTTCATTAACATTTTCTGACTGACCGCTTAACTTTCTTTTTCTCTTTGATGCGGTCAGTCTTCCAGAAATTGTTAAATGAATCTGGGGAATCGATACCATTCCTTTTTTCCCTTTAATTTTCTTCTCTTACAAGAATGTGAACTGATGAACGACATTAAAGAACGTTCCGTTCCGGTCATCATTATTGTTCACATTCAAGAGAAGAAATTAAAGAGGAAAAATAGGAAACCTTTAATTTTCTTTTTTAATCTTTGACAGCCGTCGACTCCATCTTGAGGATGGGATCCAAGAGAACGGCTGTGATCAAAGATTAAAAATAAAGAAAATTAAAGAGAGCGTAAGCGATACAGCTATTTCTTATGAAAGGAAACTTCCAGAGCTTTCTTATGTGATCTTTGAATTGTTGACCGGCTTATAAAAGAAAAAGAAAGAATTTCCGGTCAACTCAAAGATCACATGAAAGCAATTTTCCTTTACGACATTTTCTTATAAAATTATTTTCTCTCTCTCCTTTTCAACCAATTGATCATCTGCTGGCAGCCTTAGGCTGGCTCTTAAGAGCTAACCAGCAGACAATTGGTTGATGAAAAGGAGAGAAAACGAGAAAATAATTAAAGAAAATGTCTTAGGAAGCCCTTGAAGGAAAAGAATATGAGGATGAGGCTCATTATTCACAATCCATAGCGTCTGAGCATTACCCGTCTGGCTATTATTTAAGAGAGCCAGAGGAAGCCAGACGGAATCTCAGACAGCTATTGATCCTGAATGAGCCTCATATCCACCATTCTTTTTCTAAGGGCTTCCTGACGCCTTCTTCACAATCAATCTTTTTCCCTTTTTCACTTTCTCTTTTATTGATTGCAAACAATAAATTAAAATGCAATCAATTTGATAAAAGAGAAATAGTGAAAGGGAAAAGATTGATGAAGGCGTCTTAATCCAAGAGAATTCTTCTTTTCTGGAAATCTTTTTACATTCTGTCATTAATTTTCCTCATCTTCTCTTTCTTAATCTTGTAGCGCGGGTCTTAAGACCTAAGCTGAGGCTTACGCGCTACATTAAGAAAGAGAAAGGAAAATTAAAAAGAATGAAAATATAAGATTTTCCAGAAGAATTCAAGAAATTCTCTTGGAAGCGCTTCAGCGCATAACTTAACGCCTTACCTATCTTCTCTTCTGAGGCCTTCCTTATCTTTCCTTCAATGTTGGCATTCTTTTCTGTCATTATTATTGATGCCAACATTAGTGAAGGAAAGATCGAAGGAAGAGCCTCAGTATGATCAATTTTCTTTTCCATCATCATTAACATGACGGTAGCGACCGAGACTTTAGACGCCTAACCTTTTCTTTCTTGAAGCGTCTGTCTCGATCAGCTTACCGTCAATGGTTGATGATGATAAGGAAAAAGAAAATTATGAAGGAATCCTGTGATTAAGCTCTTATATTTTCTTGTCTTATGTCCGTCCAAAGAGAAAAAAGGATTAAAGAAGGAATAGGACGGACATCTTTGACAAGAAAATAAGAGCTTAACCTGGATTCCTTTCATACGATTTCCTCTTTTATTTTTTTTAATTTTCCCCAATTTCTCTTTCTAACTGGCCTGGGCTTTAGGCCCACCTTCTTATTGGCCAGTTGTAGAAAGAGAAAGGAAAATTATTCAAAATAAAATAAGAGGAAATCTTGGAATTAATTTTTATGAAAATGCTTTTTCCTTATGATCCTCTTATTAAGAAAGAAAGGAACAGAGGATCATAAAGGAAAAATAAAGCATTTTCGTATAAAAATTAATGACGGATTCCTGAAATAAAAGAATGAAAATGTTGTACGAGCGAGCTTCAAAATAAAAGAAAGACCTTCGGTCAATTGCTCGCTCCAACATTTTCAATTTCTTTTATTTCATCCGGGAATCCTTTGGGCCTGCGGCAGCATACAGCTGACGCTATTGGCGGGGATCCGATGATCCTAGCTTAAGCTGACCGCCAATGAAGCGCTCACGCGCTTCTCTTAAAGAGAGATCTTCCAGAAGAGGAATTAGAAAAGAAATTACAACTCTTATCTTTTTTCTTATCAGGATTAATTCATTTCTTTGCTCTATCTTCTCCTTTCTGGTGTTCTTCTTTTCTTTTTGTCTTCTCTTTTCTTTGGAGTTGCTGAAGAAAAAGAAAAACTACAACTCCAAAGAAGAAGACAAAAAAGAAGAACACCAAGGAGAAGATGAAAGAAATGTAATCCTGTAAGAAAAAAGAAGACACAACTATAAACTGAATTATTAATTGAAAAACCCATGATCCTAAATTCTTTGATTTGTAAACTAATAAATGTCCAAGCTAGAATGAAAGAGAATAATGAAAAGAATATTAAAAATGAAGATGAAATCTCAAGAGACAGAAAAGCATTTCCTAAAGATATAGCAGCATTAGATAAAAGAAGTGTATTTGAAAAAGTTAATTCACAAGGATCTGGAAGATAGAAACCTTCTACTTGACAAATCCCTAAAGTTAGAGAAGATAATGAATGAAAAGATGTCCAAAAGAAGGATACAAATAACAGACCTTCAGAAACAAGAAATAGAAGAAACACAAGAAAGAAGATTATTAATAAGACTTCATATTTTTTATCAAATTCTCTTAATAAATCTCTGAACCAAAAATGAAAACTAAAGATAAGCTCAAAGAAGAGAAAAAAGATAAAGAAATAATTATTCTATGAGAAGTGAATTCCTTTCCAACAATTGAGATTTAATCCAGAGATGAAAAGAGAGAAGACGTATAGAATAAAGACTAATAACCAAGAACTATTAATAAGAAAAGTAAATGAATCTGATGCAACTTCCAGATGAATAATTTCAGGAAATGAAAAATCAATTTTAATACTGCCAGTAAAAGGTTAGATTATTAGTGTGAATCCAAAGGAAGAGAATGTTTGTAAAGGTTGTCAAGGTTGTAACCTCATGGATTATAAAAGAGAATATGAAAACTCATGATCCATTAAATATTTACTGTAAGAAAATAACTGATTGTGAAGAAATATTAAAAATAATTTTATTTACTCCTGATCCTATTTCCTTTCTCACTTTCTTAAAAACTAGTTCTTTCTTATCCTTATCTTTCTTATAGTCGTGTGCTTTAATCTCAAGGATATTCCTGATCCTTGCCTTGAGATTATAGATGACACACACGACTATTAAAGAAAATAAGGATAGAAAAAGAAGTAGTTTGAAGAAGTTCTTGAGATTAAAATAAGAGAAAATAAGAACTTCTTCATGATGACATTAATTTCCTTAGATTTCCTTATCCTTATCATTTCCTGTGGCTTAATCTCTCTTGGCGGGGCTCTCATGAGCCTCAGTTCCTGAAGAACTGACCGCCTGGCCACTGCAGTGGCGATAAAGATATGCTCGAAGAGCCCAAGTAAAGGAAAGAGAAGACTTCATGAGAGAGAGTTTTATTTTCTTCTTCAAGAAGAAAATGTAATGAAGGAAAAGAACTCTCTCTCTTAAGAATTCTTCTCCATGATCAATTTTCCTTTGAAAGGAAAATTGGAAAGCCTTTTGGCACATTATCTTTGGATCATCAATCCCCGCATAACTATTTTCTCTTAAATGATCAGGGGATTGATCCAAAGATGTGCCCAAAGAGATGGGACCGCAGGTCTATAAGACGGAGTCAATACGTTTCTTCTACTGGCCTTTCTTCTACTGGCTCGTAAGAGATTAAAGCTGATGCTTGTAGATGCCAGTATAAGCCAGGGAATGGCCAGTAGAACCAAGAGAGCTCCGCTAGTTCGGCGGGGACCTTCGGTCCGCAGCTTGAAGCTGCCCGCCATTAACCGAAGGTTGTAAAGTTGTCTTTAACCGCAGCTGCATGTAAAAGAATTCTTGATAAGGAAATGATCGCAGCTGCCATGAAAGAAAACATGATGTGACAATAATCTCCGGTTGACGAAGAACTTCTTTCATCTCTTAATGTGGCCTTCATGACTTCCCTTCTCCCGGGCCACATTTAAGAGATGAAAGCCAAGTTCTTCACCGGAGATTATTTTCATGTTTTCTTTAATCCAGTGCGTTGGAAAGGTGTGTATTGATGGCTTTCTTGTAATCTCTTTTGCCATCAATGCTGTCACCTTTCCTTTGAACGCACTGGATTCATTAGCCGGTTAAAGACAGAAAGAGAGAGCGTCATCTTGAAGATGAAGCCTTCAGGCTCGCTCTTTTCTTTTCTGTCTTTATCGAACCGGCTAATGGATCAGGAGGCTTCCATCATTCTCCCTTTTCATTTTTTAACAAACGTGTTTCTTCTTTTCCTTTTAACGTTTGTTAATAAAAAATGAAAGTGGGAAAGAGAATGATGGAAAAATAGCCTCCTGATCGATCACGTTTGAATCTCTCTTTCATTATCTTGACGTTCATTGGCTCGTGCTTTTTTCTCTTTAAATGAGCCAATGATCGTCAAGAATGAAAGAGAGATTAAAACAAACGTGATCCAAGGAATGATAGAAATCTCATCTTTATGAAAAATAGCTGTCTTAAGTGGAAGAGAGGATTAATTCGTTCACTTGTTCTTTTTCTTTGTGAACGAATCCTCTCTTCCACGACAGCTATTTTAAAGATGAGATCGTGCGATCATTCCTTGCCATTTCCTTTCAAGGAAATGGATCAGCGGTCATATGATGTCAGCATCAATCCTAGGCCTGAAGGCCTTCACAGGATTGATTCTAGAGCTGACATCTGACCGCTGATCGTCTCTTTAATCAAAAATTGTGAATCGGAGCCCTGAAGGCTCTTTCATCGATTCACATAAATTTTTGATAAAGAGACGGAATGCATTCATTAATGGCTAATCTTCCTTAGAAGCGTCTCTTAGAGCCAACTGATGAAGGAACGAATGTGACGTTGGCTCGAAGGAAAGAGACGCTTCAGGAAGTGAGCCAGTGAATGCATTCATCCCGGTCAGTGGATCTCCAAGAGTTTGAAGGTACGTCTTTAAGGACCGATCGAAGATCGCCTTCAAATGATCTCTTGGAGATCGACCGGGATCGTGGCTATGCGCTGCAGCGCTTCCTGGCTTTCTCTTTTCTCTTTAACTGAGGCTCCAAATAAAGAGATGAAAGAAAGGGAAGAGCCTCAGTGAATAAAGAGAAAAGAGTATAAGCCAGGAAATAGCCACATCATCATTTATTAAAATTAGAAAAGAAAAGCAAACATTTCATCAAGAAATTTTCAAGTTTGCATTTTTTTCTTTTCTTAATTTTAATGAAAATGATGATGATCAGCGGTGGGATTCATGAACGAGCAAATCGATTAAGTCCTTCAGGGACATTAATCGCTCGTTCTGATTGAATCCTTTTCACCGCTGATCGATTCCCGGTCCTGACGATCTTCTTTCTTTCAACGAGTGCGTCAGCTTGAGGCTGACAGAGAAGCACTCGTGATCTTGAAAGAAAGACAGAGATCGTGTCGACCGGGAATCATTCTCTTTCAAACCTTCTTTTACATGAGCACACCATCAAGTAAAGGAATTAGTGTGCTCGTAAAAGAAGGAGTTTTGAAAGAGAATAAAGATCACGTTTTATTTTTCCTTTTTCATTTTAATTGATCGTAAGGAACTGGCCACCGATCAATTAATTAAAATGAAAAGAAAAATTGTAAACGTGATCTTGGAAAGGAATGATACAAAATTAATTTTTTGTTTTTCTTATTTTTGGTGCGTCTAGATTCCCACGTCTCTTAATTAAAAAAATGAAAAAGAAACGAATTTCTGAAGGAAATGTGAGCTCGTTTCTTTTCATTTTTAATTAAGAGACAGATGGTGTCTCAAAAGAGAATAATCAATTTTCATTTAAACGAGCGAATGAAAGATCGATCAGCGATCACGCTCGTTAATGAAAATGATTTTCTCTTTATTGAGCTCCATCACACCCAATTGATTTAAAAAAGAAAAAGGAAGTCATTATGAGCACGATTATAAAAAATAAGAGATTACGTGCTCATGACTTCCTATTTTTCTTTTTTATCATTGTGGGTGATTAAGAGCTCAATATTGAGCCTCCATCGATTCCACGACCGTTACTAAACAACTTTTCTTTCATCAGTTGTCTTTTCTTTTTGATCAATTGATGAAAAGTTGTTAACGGTCGATGGAATCTTGGACCAGCTTTAATCTCTTTCATAATCGTCTGTCCTTTCCATAACTTCTTCCGTCGTCTCATTCCTTTCCTTTTTAATAATGAGACGGAAGTTATGGAAGCAGACGATTAATGAAAGAAATTTAGCGTTCCAAAGAAAGAGAAAGTCGAGAAGGATGATCCGTTAGAAGCGATTGTCGGGTCATCCTCAAGATGAGAGCGCAAGCTCACGACTAATCGCTTCTTTCAACGGATCATCCATCACTTTCTCTCTTTTTTTCCCTTAAATTTAATTTTAATAATAAATTGTCTTTTCTTCTCTTACAATTTATTATAAAAAATTAAATTTAAAAAGGGAAAAAAGGAATGGTTTGCCCTCATCATTCTTCTTTCTACTATTGACCGCATCTTCATTACCTTTTCCTTTATAAGCGGTCAATAGAAAGAAGAATTATCCCGGGCAAACCAATCATTCCTTTCTTGAATCCATCTCTTAAATCAATTTTTTATTAAAAACAAACGTAAAAGAAAAGGAAACAAACGTTTGTTTAATAATAAATTGATTGATCAAGAGATGGATTCGTTCATTTTCATTTTTATTTTCATCCTGATGATGAATAATAAAATGAATAATGAACGGAAGACAGCGTTCCTTTAATTTCTCTTTTTCTTGATTCTACTGCTGGCAACAGAGAATAAAAGTAAAGCCAGCAGTAGAAAGAAAAAGGAAATTAATAAAGGAACCGATTGCTGTCTTCCATTTCCTGTGATCATTAACCGGTGAATATGAGCCCGCATCATATCAGGGCCTCAAGCCCAGGGCTCATCACCGGTTAATCTTGGATCACAGGAAATCTGGATTCCTTCACAGCCTTCTCTTCCATCACTTTGGGCTCACATAAAAGAGAAAGGAATCAAGAGCCCAAAGTTATGATGGAAGATTTGAAGGCTGTGAGACAGGAATCCAGATCAGCGGTAAAGCAAGCGTCTTCAATCTCATCATGAGCGCTCTGTCTTTATGGCAGCTCATGAGATTGAGATTGAGACGCTTATGCTTACCGCTGATGAAGGGAACGAAGTGCCACCATTCAATTTCTATCTGATGCCGGAGATCCCTCTGCTCACCAGTGGATCTCCATCAAAGGCATCAGATAAAAGAAATTGTAATCATGGTGGCATTAGCCTTCGTTCCCTTTTCCTTTACCGACCATCTCCTTTCCCATCATCTCCCGACTAATCTTCTCTTGAATCACAATCAATTTAATAAAGTGCTGAGGCACTAATTGATTGTGATGAAAGAGAAGATTATTAAGTCGGGAGATGGGGGAAAGAAAGAGATGATCGTAAAGGAAAAGATGATGGAAACAGAGATCCGTCCTTGAGCACAAAATGAATGAAGGGAAAGTGCTCAAGGAGATGACGGATCTCTAATTTTCTTTACTAAATGAAAGTTAACTCGTGAGCGATATTTCTTTTATTTTTTATTTGAGCTCACGAGTTATTAACTTTCATTTTGTAAAAAGAAAATTGTTTCCATCATCGATCAGGCTTTAAATCCAGTGATGGCCACATTAACCCCGCTCATCTACAGATGAGCGAGAGCGGTTAATGTTTGTGGCCCACTGGATTATGAGCCTGATCCCGCACTTCATCAAGAAGTGCGGATTGGCGGTTAAAAAAGAAACGCTTTCATCTTATCTGCGGTTGATCAATCAAAGGAAAATAAGAAACTCGATCAACCGCAGGATGAAAGCTTTTCTTTAACCGCCAATGCCATCATCAGTCTTCTTTCTTTCTTTGGGCGTTTCTTCTCTTTCTTAATAATGAAGCCCAAAGAAGAGAAAGAAGGGTCCTGATGATGGCAAAAAAGAAAGCATTCCTTTGGCGGTCATCAATAAAAAGAAAAGAATCTGACCGTTATCCTTCCTTCTCTTTTATGAGGTCAGATTCTTACTTTTCTTTTTATTGACCGCCATAAGGAATCTAGCTTTCTTTTTTATTTCTTTTTTCTTGTAAATAATTTTCTATTAATAATTTTGTTCTTGAAAGAACTTTATAAAAATTATTAATTAGAGAAAATTATTAGAAAAAAGAAATGAATTTCCTGTTGAATCATCACGTTTCTTCATCTTTTTCTTCCTTTAATTGCAGTGTTCTTTTCCTTTTATGAGCTGCAATTAAAGAATGAAGAAAAAGATGAAAAAGAAACGTGATCATCTACAGGAAATTGAAAATGAATCTGATCGTTCTTTTGTGAGCGTCTTCATTACGATGGCCAGCCTAAGGCTGAGCTCTTTAAGAGCTGCCATCGTAACACGCTCACGAACGATCATAACAGATTCATTTTCTCTCTCTTGACTGTAAACTGGTGCTGACATGGAAGCGATTGAATCAGCATCAAGCTGCTCGCTTCCATGCACCAGTTGTCAAGAGAGGATCACCTGTAGACTCTCCCTTAAGGACCGCCATTCTTCTTTCTTGTGAAGAATGATACGAGCGGTCCAAAGGCATGAGTCTACAGGTGATCGATCACGGTGAACGAATCCAAGCTTCCGCTTTCTTACGATGGCTGACCCGTCCATCAGGACGTCTCTTAGGTCAGAGTCAGCCATTCGTAAGAGTCAAGCGGAAGTCTCAGGATTCGTTCGTAACCGTGATCCATTCATTTCTTCAGGAAATGAATGATTGGCGGCTTCTGTCCGTCCTTTGCTTTCTCATTTTTAATAAGAGAAAGAAAGCAAAGGTCTCAACGGACAGAATTATAGCCGCCAATGAAATCCAAGATCAGTCTTATTTTCCTCTTTAATTTCTTGAAAGAAATTGGAAAATAAACTCTTGGATTTCTATTTCCTTTACAAGAAGCGTTCTTCCAACATTCCCGTTTTCTTCTTCCTCATGAGCATAACAGTGGGCCAATGTTGGCTTGAATGCCTGGCCCACGCTCATGAGAAAGAAAACGATGATGTTGGAAAGAAAGACGCTTCAAGTAAAGGAAATGTTATTTTTCTATTTTGTTTCCTTTCCATCATTTGTCTGGTCGTCCATCTTGAAGATGAGAGCGCTTCGATGCGCTCACGACCAGACAAAGAAAAGGAAACAAGAGAAAAATAACGATGGGCCCATAAATCCTTTTCTTTTCTTTTCTTATCATGGTCGTTCATCTTCAAGATGAGCGCTTAAGCGCACGACCAAAGAAAAGAAAGAAAAGTATTGGGCCCATCTTCATCTCTTGATCTTTATTCGTTCCTTGGTGCGGTGCTTACGATTGATGGGCATCGAAGATGCGTCCTTAAGGACCGAGCCATCAATCCTCACCGCACCAATAGAACGAATAAATAAGATCAAGAGATAATTCATTGTAAAATTAATATTAATCATGCTGGGCATATATTATTAAGAGACAAAAGAAAGCCCAGCATAGAAATTAATATAATTTTACTAATGAATCCTCCTGGCTAATGCCTTTGATGGCATTCTCTCTCTGTGGTCAGTTTCAATCTCAATCTGTTGTGGAAGTTGTTCAGCCTGAAGCTGATTCCACAACATGAGATTGAAGCTGATCCACAAGAGAGAGAATATTAGCCAGGAGATTGGCGCTTCAGCGCATCATCAAGAAGTTGTTAGACGATCGTTATTCTGCTGACCCTTCGTTCCTTCTTTTTCTGGGTCAGCTGTCAAGGAATAATCGATCGTCTAATGACAACTTCTTGAAGATTATGCGCTGTCTTAGCGCCAATAGATTCCTTTCCATAATTTCCTCATTCAAACATTGGGTTTTCTCTTTCTTTAATGATTGAAACCCAATGGATGAGGAAATTATTAGAAAGGAATCATTAGAAATTATTAAAATTTAAATTCATTTTTCTTCTCTTAATTGCTGTTACAACTTTTCTTAAAAGTAAGCAATTATGAGAAAAGAAAAAGAATTTAATAATAATTTCTAATAAACATTTTCTTGATATTTAAATATAATTTTTCATTGTGATCTTTCTATTTTCTTTCAAAGAAAATTAATGAAAGAAAGATCACATTAATGAAAATTATATTTTAATAAGAAAATGTTATTTTAATTTTAAATAAAAAATATTTTTCTCTTAATCACTTTTTCTTAATAATGAATCTCTTCTTTTCTTTTAAAATCTGATATTTTAAAAAGAAGAGATCATTAAGAAAAAGAGATTTAGAAAGAGAAAATTATTATTTTTTATTAAAATTAAAATAAGATTTCATGATTGATACCGTTCTCAGAGATTACTTGATCGTTCATTATCTTCTTTCCTTTCAAAGAAATGTGCGCAAGCACAGGAAAGAAGAGAACGATCAAGTTTAATCTCTTGCGAACGGTATCACGAAATCTTATTTAATTTTCTTTTTCATTGTGAATCATGTGCTTTGGGCTAATGGGCTCATCGCTTCTCTCTCTTATTATGAGCCCATTGTTGAGCCCAAAGCAGATGATTCACAAGAAAATAGAAAATTGATAAGGAAGCCATATTTCCTTGGATCTGCGGTGAGCTAATTTGCTGATGGCCATCAGGCCAGGTCTTAAGACCCAAGGTCAGCAAGCTACACCGCATTCAAGGAAGGCTTCCTTATCCGTGGGCTTGATGCCCACGCCAACATTCCCTTCGTGATCAAGCATATTTCATTATCTGTTGGCATTAAAGGAGAAGATAAAAGAACTGCCAACAGATAATGAAAGCTTGATCACGATTCATTGGTTTCCTCTTTTGGATCTACCGCCAGGTCTTTTCTTTTCTTTTGTTCTGTGCCTGGCGGTAAGATCCCAAGAGTTGAAACCAATGAAAGGGAATGTTGGGAGTTCCTTGACTGGCGGTTAGCCTCAGAGAATGATTCGCTCGTTCCCGGTCAACCTTCATTTCTAAAAGAACTTCTCTTCAGTGGTTGACCGGTTAAAGAACGAGCGATCAAATCATTCTCTGGTAAGGCTTTAACCGCCAGTTGTCAAGGAACTCATGAAAACGATTTCATAATGATCGACCGGTTTGATCTTGTCTTTCAAGAAGCGAGCGTGAGCGCTCAAACGCTTCTTTTAAAGAAAGCCAAGATCTGTACGGTCGAGCATTAATCGTTTTCATTATTCTTTTACAAACATTCTCTTTTTAATGAACGCCATATCATTGGCCCACACAAGATTGAAACCTAAGAGAGCGACTCTTTGTCCTTTGGACCGCTCAGGTTTCAATCTAGGGCCAATGAATGCGTTCATTATTAAAAAGAGAATGGAAATTTGTAAAAGAATATGATTGACCGTGAAGAGAGCCTCAGCTTGAGGCTGAGATTGAAGCTCTCTTCTAGAAGACGGTCAATCATCTTTCCTGTGATCTGTCGATTAACCGTGAATGAAGAGCTCATTTGTTGGGCTTCAAGCCCAGAGCTCTTCCACGGTTAATCGATCTTCGATCACAGGAAAGGCATTCCTAACCGCTTTTCTTCTTTCTTTTCTTTTCCAGTGCCACATGATGGGTTAACCGCAAATAAGATGCTGAGGCATCAGCGGTTAATGTGGCACTGGAGATAAGAAAGAAGAAGTTAGGAATGCGATCCAGTGTGAACGCTTATAATTCCTTGCCAATTGATGGTTATCTTTCATTCCTTTGACCATCAATTGTAGGCAAGGAATTAAGGTTCACACGGATCCATCCTCCATTGACTCTTGTCCTTTCTTTTCTTTTAATTGATCGTAATGAAATGGAAGATCCGATCAATTTAAAAGAAAAAGAAAGGAAATTAAGAGTCGGAGGATGTGTTATTTTCCTGTTTCCTTTTCCTTTTCATAATATGATGAGCTCAATCAACAAACAATATTTTCATTTTCTTAATTGTTTGTTGAGCTCATCTATGAAAAGAGAAAAGGAAAATAACAGGAAAATAACGTCTCTTTGATCCGTGCATCTCTTTTTTCTTTTCTTCTATTAAAAGTGGCGAACGATTGTCCTGAGGGACACGCCACTTTTTAAGAAAAGAAAAAGAGATTATGCCCCGGATCAAGAGACGATCACCGGTACAAATTTCCTTTCCTTTCTTGTGTTTAATCTCATCCTGATGATGAGATAATATTAAACACAAGAAAGGAGAGGAAATTACCGGTGATCAATCCATTGTCTTCTCACGAGCTATACTACTCGCTTCTTTCAACCGCTGATAAAAAGAGAAAGTCCTGAGGGACACAGCGGTTGGAAGCGATTATTATGCTCGTGTAGGAAGCAATGGATTCTTCAATGGACGGATATCATCTCTCTTGAATCCTGACCCTGAATGTGCTGGCAAGGGAAAAGAAGGGAAGCCAGCACATGGTCAGGATGATGCAAGAGAAGATTATTAATCCGTCATTGAAGGAAGACCTCGTGTCATAAAAGCAAATGTAAGAAAAGTTAATCCTCGTGGAAGCTTCAGCTTCATTAGATCACGTGGATTCAATTTTCTTTGTCATTTGCTTTTACCCGAGGTCTTCCAATTCCTTTCATGAAGAAAATTGAATACTGGGCCACTAATAGCCGCTCTTATAAGAGACAGAAAGGACAGCGGCTATTGGCCCAGTATTATCCACTTTTCATTTCATGAAGGAATTGTTGGAAAGGGAATGATCGTACGTCCTCCTAAATTCTTTTCTTTCTTTTTCTTCCTTTTGAAAGAAAAGAATGAGGACACGATCTTATTTCCCTTTCCATTTTCAATCTAAAATTTTATTCTATGCTCGGGATCGAAGGTCCTCTTCCTTTTCTTTTGACCTTCGATAATTCCCGAGCATAATAATAAATAAAATTTTTAATTGAAAATCATTCATTCTACTTGTGATACAATTTCCTATTGATTGAAAATGATTTCCTGAAGAAATCTGTCATATTTTCAATCAATGAAATTGTTATCACAGAGAATGAATGAAAGAGAAGCTCCCTTGTCCGCACTTAATTCTTTCTCTTATTGAATTCTTCTCGTAAATGAAAATAGAATTCAATAATAATAGAAGGAATTAATAGTGCGGAGGAGCTTCTCGATTCCTGATCATATTTCTTGTTTTTCTTTCATTAATTGGGGCTCCTTCTTTATTATTTGTTTGTGGAGCCCAATGAAAGGAAAAAAGAAATTATAGATCAGGAATCAGTCCGTCATCCATCTTTTCTTTTATTTTATGATCGTGTTCATTACGATCTCAATCGTTCACGATCAAATAAAAGAAAAAAGGATTGACGGACGATGGATTCCATGATGAAGAAAAAGGAAATAGATGATCGTTCAATTCCCTGAACCAATAAAAGAAGAAACGAAAGGGTCAGGAGAACGATCATCTTCCTTTTTCTTTTCCATCATGATGAATCCATCGGACACGGCTGAAGAGAGCGAAAGCAAGCCTTTCAGGCGCTGATCCACAGATTTTCGCTCTCTTTAATGCCGTGTCCTCTTCTTTCAAGAGAAAATATTTCCTGTAAAATTTCTTCAATTGAAGAAAAGAAATTTTATTTACAGGAAATGATTTTCTCTTTGAAAGAAGAATTGGATTTTCCTGATGAAGATCCAATATTCCTGGCCAACAGCTGATGAGCCTCAAGCTCTTCTATCAGCTGTTTCTTCGGCCAGGAATGTTCCCGTCGGTCGGTTGCGCTGAGGCGCTCAATCATACCGACCATGAAGACGGGAACGCAGCTGCAGCTGCATCAGGGCTACCTTCCTTCTCTTATTAATGTGGCGAGCCACCTTTAAGAGAAGGAACCCGAGGTAGCCCTGATCTAATAGCCGTGTGGATGAACATTCCTTTCTAAGAGCTCATGTCTTCCGTCTCGTTCCTTTTCTCTTTTATTAAAGAGACGGAAGAGAGCTCTTAGGAAAGGAATTTATGTTCATCATTGACACGGCTATTAGAAGCCACTGCAGTGGCACTTCCATGACGATTGGATTCTCTCTTGACATCTGCCTGACCATTAAATCATGTGCTGAACAAAGGAAAGAAAGGAAAACAGCACATGATTATGGTCAGGAGAAAGATGTCAAGAGAAGATCCTGTCATTGAAGTCTTCATTTACAATTTTTCTTTGTTAGTGATCACGCTGGATCATCATGTGCTTGAAAGCACGATCCAGCATTAGTGTGATCACTTATCAAAGAAATGTAAATGAAGCATTCCTTGACAAGATTATTTTTCTTTTATAAAAGAGAATAAAAGAAAAAATTAATCTTATCGTCAAGGAATGAAAGAAAATGATGAAAGGAAATAATTCTGTCTCTTAGAACCAATCGTAATGGTGGATGAGAGCCTCAGCTCATTAATTCATCCACCGATTGGTTCAGAGACGGAAATTTCTCTTTCATAATCATTTTCTTTTCATCTTCTCTTTAATCATTTTCCTTTTTAAAATTATTTTCTTATATTAATTGGTGTCTTTCTTTTATTCTTTTGTGACAACAATTAAAAGAAAATAATTAAAAATAAAAATGATTATAAAAAGAGAAGATGATTAGATTTCTATTTCTTTCTGAATCGTCTGTGATTCTTTTGATGGCGGTTAGTTCTTCGGACCTTCGGGTCCACTAACCGCTTAGCCATCAAAAGTACAGACGATCAGAAGAAATATGAGAAATCTAATGTTGACGGTAATAACGATCAGTGTTCTCTTTTCTTCTTTAATGTGTTGCGCTGCAGCGCTCATCTTCGATGAAACACAGTAAAGAAAAAAGATGATCACGATCGTACCGTCAACGAATGATGACATTATTTTCCTTTCTTTTGATGTCAGCATCAGCTGGCTCTTAGGAGCACATCAAAAGAAAAAAGAAAATAATATGATGTCATCATTCCTTTCCTTTTTAAAACGAGAAAACAAAAAGAAGAAAATGATGAAAAATGATTATCACAAATTTTAATTTGTCATTTTTCATTTTACATTTTCTTCTTTTTATTTGTTTTCTTCTTTTTAAAAAAGGAAATAAGAGACGGTCTATAAGAGCGAAGCTAAGGCCTGAAGGCCAGCCAAGCAAAGCTTGTTCGCTCTTATTATCGTGACCGTCGCTTGTCTCTTGACATCTCATGCTTTCCCTCTTTCTTTGTAAAAGAAAAGAAAGAAAGAGGAAGAGAAAGCATGAGATTTAATGTCAAGAGACAGATCACCGGTATAAAACTCCTTTTTCCTTTCCTTTCTTCTGTTGGCCTTAAGGCCTCATCCTCAAGATGAACAGAAGAAAGAAGGAAAGGAAAGGAATTTACCGGTGATCGATTCCTTGCAGACGGTTAATCAAGAGCTTCTGCTGCAGCAGATAAACAGCTCTTGATCATTAACCGTCTAAATGCAAGGAATCTGTTTCCTTTATCTGCGGTCTTCTCTTTCTTTTTTAACATCTGGCGTATTATCAGCCTGAAGCTGATGCCAGCAAATAAGTTAAAAAAGAACAAGAGATTAGACCGCAGATGAAAAGGAAACGAACACGGCATCACCAAATGAATCATTCTCCGCTTATCGACAGCTGGACATTTCCTTCCTTAAAGAAAGAGAGAAGGAAACAGCTGTCAGCGGAGAATTCATTTGGATTCCGTGTTCAGATTGAAGTTTTGATTGCCGGTGTTAACGTGTCAGCCGATGCTGAGGCTCATCAGGAGCCCACGTTAACCTTCTACCGGCAAGTCAAAGAAAACTTCAATCAAGATTCCCAGTATAATGGTGTGTCCACCAAAGAAAGGGAACCTAGAACGGTCTCTAAGAGATTAAGCCAGGGAATGGCCATATTATGCGGTAGCTAACGTCTAAGATCTCCCAGTTTCTAAAAGGAATGACAATCGTGTAAACAATAATCTTCTTATCAATAATTATATTTGTGATCCTGGAAATAATAGATTTATAATCATATAACTTTACTGGAAAATCCTATTTTATTTCTATGGACCGTTCACATATTAACTCCAAAATAATAGCTGGAAGACCTTTAGTAATTATTGTATTTAACTGCCAATATAAAGGAAATGTAAGACAGAACCAATCTACAGAACAAATCATTGCCGGGCTTCTCTGTGATCTTAATTCTTGGGATTGAACGTGTGTCTTCTTGACGGTTGAAAGCCTGTCCGACCATTCCCTTTCCAGTGTCGGACATTAACCGTCAAGATGAAAACACACGTTCTTGAATCCCAGGAATGTATGATCACACTAGCGAAGGAAAGAAATAAGAGTCATCATCTTGATCGAGGAAGCCATTACTTATGGCCAACAATAAGACCAAGACTGAGCACCTCTTGAAAGAGAGAAGGAAAGGTGCTCAGGGTCGTATTGTCAGGCCGTTGGCTTCCTCGTAATCAAGGATTACTCAATTTCTTTGAGACTTCGCTAGTGACAGAGAAGAAGTCGTTACACCGCTCATGCTGGACGGAACTTACCTGTCAAGGAATTTTGCTACCTTAGGACCGTTTACCTGACAGCCGCCGTGTAACTCTTTCTTTCAAGAAGCGCTTAGGCGCAAGAGTTGGCGGTACGGCTGTCGGTTAAGAACGGTCCTAAGAGAAAGAAATTCCTGACAGTTAGTTCCACAGGCCAGCATTCATTCATTCTCTTATTAATAGCCTGTGGAACGTCTTTCTTATCTTCATTAAAACTCTCTCGTTTGTCCCTTTTTCTTTCTTTAATACGAGAGAGAGTTTAAATAGAAGAAAGAAAAGAAATCGTTCCACCAGGCATTAATGAAAAGAGAATGATTACAAAGCTGGCCTGTTAAGGATTATGAATCTGTGGGCACCAATAGCCGTCATAATGAAGAAAGGAACCCGATGACGGCTATTGATGATGTGCCCACGGTGAATAATCCTGATCCAGTGGATGCGCTGTAGCGCTAAGGCGGTCAGCTGCGCTGAGGCCTTCAGGCCCCGCCTTTAAATCGAAGATTTGTAAAGAATGCTCGAAGAGCCCGAGGAAAAGAACTTTTGATACCGTCTTTAACCGCAGCCGCAATCCTGTCCTTTGAATTTCTTATAGGCAGCTGCTATTTCTCTTGAGACACGACTGGTTCTCTATCACCGTTTAAGCTGGAAGCTGTGGCTGTACCGGTGATAGAAACTCCTCGTGTCTCAAGGTTCTCTCTCAATGGCCCACTATTTAATAAAGAAAAAGTTGATCAACAGATCGTGATGTCCTTAAGGACGCATCTGCAAGATGATCACGATCTGTTGAACTTTTTCTTTATTAGTGGGCCGAGAGAGAACATCATTTTCCAGAACCAATTTTCCTTCCTCTGACCGCTATTAAAGTGAGCGTGAGCCTTCTTTCCCTTGGGCTCACAATATGCTCACAGCGGTCAGGAATTGGAAAATGGTTCTTCTGGAAAATGATTCTCAATCTGTTGTATGATTCCTTGAAAGATGCTCACGTACGAATGGATCGATCTTTCCTTCAGAATCAAGCACATGAAAGAGAACCTTCGATTGCTTCGGTCCTTTAGGACGCACTTAAGTGCCAATCGATTATTGTTCTCTTTCATTATGGCTTGTTCTGAAGAGATCGAATCCATCGTACACGTGAGCTTACCTTTAGGAATCACAACAGATTGAGGATTAATCCAGTAAAAATCTCTTTCAATCATTAATTGTTTACGAGCAAACTTTTATTTCTTTTTCTTTTTGAAGTTTGCTCGTTTGTAAACAATTAATTTTGATTGAAGAGATTGCTGGATTAATCGTTGATGGCCATTACGTTCCTTCTCTTTCTTTCTTTAATGTGGGCATCGAAGATGCATCCTCTGGATCCACATTAAAGTAAAAGAAAGAGAAAAACGGAACGTAATGATAATGCCATCAACATTTATTTTTCTTTTTTAACAAAATAATATTTTATAATTCTTAATTTTTATTAATTTCTTGAAAGAAATTAAAACAAAATAAAAATTAAGTATTAATTATAAAATAAATTATTTTGTTAAAGAAAAATAAATAAATAAAATGATTATAAAATAAAAATCCTTTCTTTTCTTCTTTGCAATCATCTAATAAGAGAAAAGATAATGATTGCAAAGAATAAGAAAAGAAAATTGGATTTTTATTTCATCATTTTATTTATCAGAAATTCATATTTTATTTTTAATCTCTTATTATTTTTCTATTTTATTGGCATTTTCTTATAATTGAAATCTTATTTTTATCTTTCTTTTAATCTTTTACAAATTTCTTTATTAATCTTCAGATTAATATTTGTAAAAGAAAAGAAAGATATAAAACCATAAGATTTCAAGAAAATGCCAATAGAAAAATAAGAGATTATAAAATAAATGAATTTCTGAAGTCCTTAAAGTTATTACACAAGGATTCATAATTTTATAATTTTACAAAGAATAAAAGTAAAATTATATAAAATTATGATCATGCTGAGGCATGAATCCTTGTGTGCCTTGCCATTAAATCACATGGAATTGACCGAAGGTCTCTCTCTTTCATTAGGAGGCTATCTGCTGGCACATAAAGTGCTCAATCGAAGATTGATGGCTTTGCCACCGCAGGCTCCTAATAAAGAGAGAAAAGACCCGGTCAATTGAATCCATGTGATGGCAAGGCTATAATTTTCCTTCTTATAATTGAGCTACTTTTCTTTTCTTGTTTGCTAATATGATGATCAGCCTTGGCTGAAGCAAACAAGATAAAGAAAATTATTAAGCTCAATTGAAGGAAAATTCCATCACGATGTATTCCTTTCCTTTTTTAAAATAGAAAATTATAAAATGTTAACTTTTAACTGATAACAATCAGGTTAACATTTTATTTTATTTTCTTTTTAAAAAAGGAATAGGAAATCGTGATGGATTCATTTTCTTTAGAAAATGAAAAGAATTCTTGGTCAAGAGAAATAAGAAAAGCAAAAGAAATTTAAGAAAAGCTTTTCTTCTCTTGACCATTAGAATTCTTTATTTTCTTTGATAGAAAATGAATGTTGGGACCACCCTTGCTTCTCTTTCTTTAAAGTGGCGAGCGTGAGCGCTTTGATCGCCACTAAGAAAGAGAAAAATCGCAAAGGTCTTTGGTCCCAACGAATCCATCGATCTGCCATCTTTTCTGGAATCTTCTTTTGTGTCTTCATCAATTGCTTTCATCCCTTTGCAATTGATTGAAGAAGACACAAAGATTCCAGAAGATAAAGATGGCAAGATCAACGATGGATTCAAACATCATCAGATAATTTTTTCTTCTTATTAATTATTCTCTTGATAGTTTGCTTCGAAGACAAGAACAGAAGCAAACAAGAGAATAATAAGAAGAAAAAGAAACTGATGATGTGTTCACATTTTATATTTAATTTTCTTTATCATTGAATGGTCGGTCAGTCTTTTCTTTTCTTTATCAACCGACCATTCATAAAGAAAATTAAATTTCATAAAATGTGAATGAGCTAAATTTCCCTTTATTCTTTTCCTTAATGACCGTTCTTGACATCGTGAGTTTTAAGTTTGTCCGTCTCTTTGGAAGAAAGAGTTCCTGTAACGGACAAACACTCACGATGGAACGGTCAAGGAAAAGACAGGGAAAATTATGCTCACATCACCCATTAATAACAGAAATTCATTCTCCATCTTTATTTTTCTTAATTTGATAAAAGAAAAATGATGGAGAATGAAGAATTTCTGTTAATGGCTGATGCATCTCTTGACCGCCTGAAGGCGTTTTATCACCATCAATATTATGTGGCCCATTAAGAGACAGAAAGAGAAGGCCACATAATAATGGTGATAAGAGTCAAGAGATGATGATAGGCACTGTACGTTTGTCGATCCAGCTTCCTTTCTTTTATGTGCTGGATCAAGAGACAATCGTTTCTTCACAGTGCCTATCATATGATCCACGTGGTACGTCTTCATTTTCTTTTATCAATCTGTTGGCACGTACACGTCAGCTTCAGGCTGAGCCAACAGATAAAAGAAAAGAAGATCGTACCGTGGATCATGTCCTGGCTAATGAAAGAAAAGATTAATCACTTGTTGACGGCATGTCTTTTCTTTTCCTTTATTAGCCGTCAACATGAAAGTGATTAATCGTTTTTCTTTCAGCCAGGACCTTTCCCGCTTTCTATCAACAATTAATTAAATTTCAATCATTCTTTTCTCTTAATTGAAATTTAATATTAATTGTTGATAGCGGGAAAGAGATCCAGCACAAGATTTAATTTTTCTCTTTATGAACGCACTCATTCTCTTTTCCTTGTGCGTTCATTAATAAAGAGAAAAATAATTAAATCTTGATCGCCTGATGCGATTGCTGGATCTGTCTCTTAATCACGTGCGGACTATTCCTTTTCTCTTTATTATTATGTCCGCACAAGGTGATTAAGAGACGATGGCATACATCTTTTCAAGCAATTCCTTCCTCTGAGCTTCATTTAATGGCGGATAATTTCCTGCTTTCTTGTATGTCCGCCATTAAATAAAAGAAGCTCAGAGACGGAAGGATTGATTGAAATAGATGTGCCATCATAAGATCACGATTCCTCTAATATTTTTCTTTCTTTTTACAAATGATCAAACCACATGTTGGCTATTATTTCTTATCTGTTGTGCCAACATGTGGGATCATTTGTAAGAAAGAAAATAAGAGAGGTTAAATCGTGATCTTTTTCCTGACCGTTAACTTTTCTCTCTTGATTGTGTTTAATGATGGTCAGCTTATGAAAAGATGAGGGCTGACCATTAAACACAATAAATGAGGAAAAGTTAAAAGAAGGTCAGGAAAACATTCTCTTTTTTTAGAAAAAATATTATTAAAATTTGATCATTGATTGCCAACAGAAAAAAGGAAAAAGGCAATCAATGTTTGATCAAATTTTAATATTTTTTTTAAAAAAGAGAATGGATGGATTTCACTTTTATTTTCTTTTTTCTTGTCATCACGATATCAATCGTATTTGATGACAAGATATTAAAAAGAAAATAAGAAATCCATCCAGGAGCTCTCAATAATTCTCTTTCTATAAGAAAAGTGATCGGAGAACGGATTGTCACGAAGCTGATGCTCCACAGAGCCAGCCTATGGCTGATCAGCTTCGTTCCGTTCTCCACTTTTCTTTTAAAGAAAGAGAATAATTTGAGCTCCTGAATCCAACAGTCATTCATTTTTTCTTCATTTTTATAATCCAGCTTAGGAGAAGGGAACAAAATAATGCTGGATTATAATAAAAATGAAGATAAAAAATGAAGATGTTGGATTCCTTTCTTGTAGTTGATCGAGGGAGAAGCCTTGAGGGCTCCTCGATCAAGCGCTTAAGCGCCTACAAGAAAGAGGACGCTACGATCGTATCATGACCGCTTCTCCAAAAGAATTTCTGCGGTCATTATTGATACGATCTCCAGTAGCGTCCTGTCTCTCAACCTTTCAATACCTTCTCTTTAGAAAGAAATGAAACGAAAGTTAGAGACGCTCTCTTAAGTTCCTGAAGAACTTGCGTCTCTGGAACATTCGTTTCATTCTTTCTTTAAGAAGAGAAGGTTGGTTGAGAGACGTTCAGCGGTGAGCCTGAGGGCTCAATCTTCATCAGGAAGATCCGCTGAACACATTTTCAAGAAAGAATAATTTTTATTAATTAATTTGTAAAAAAGAAATAGGAAATTTACAAATTAATTATTAATAAAAATTATCTTTCTTATGAAAATGCATTTTCTTTTATCATTGATGGATCTCTGAAGGAAAAGCTTAATTTTCTTTTTGATTAACTGCTGGCTTACTTATCAGTGAGCTGATGCCAGCAGTAAAAAAGAAAATAATAAAAGCTTTTCCTGAGATCCAATCAATGATTGAAAAAGAAAATGACAATGGCGGCAGATATACGAGCTCAGATTCCAGATTCAATGTCCGGTCCAACTTTTGCTTTCAACGAGCGACTAATGTCCTGAGGGACCGCTCGTTTAAAGAAAGCAAAGATTGGACCGGACAGTATCAGGAAGAGCTCGATTTCTTTAGCCGCCATTATTCCTTTCTCCACCTTCCCAATCTTCCCTTTTAAGAAATGAAAGTTATTAACTCGTGAGCAATAATTCTCTTTTCTTATTAGAAGCGTCTGAGCCCTTAGGCTCGCTTCTAATAATAAGAAAAGAAAGAATTAGCTGTTAGCACTGGATCAGGATTCCTTGTACTATTTTTCTTTTGTAAACGATCACTTTTTTTCTTCACTTAAAGTGATCAATGAGTTTACAAAGAAAATATAGTTGTCAAGGAATCTTCATCAATCATGTCCTTACTTCTTTTTTTAAAATAAATATTGTGAACGCATTTTCTTTTCTCTTGCGTTCACAATATTTATTTTATTAAAAAGAAGAAGGAAAACATGATTGATGGATTTAATTTCTTTCTAATAATCGTTTACTAGAAAATAATTTTAATTTCTTTCAGAAAAATTATTTGTAAACGATTATAAGAAAATAAGAAATTAAATCAAAGATCCTTCAACGATTAACTTTTTTTCTCTTACAATTTCTTGTGAATGCTGGCATCAGCTTGAGGCTGATATTCGAGCCAGCATTAGTTCACAAGAAATTAAGAGAAAAAAGTGTTCAGGATCAGGGTGATTATCCGTCATATGGTCGGGCTTTCAATCTCTGGCTTAATAACTGATGGCGGGGACCTTAGGTCCTATTCCACCGCCACAGTTAGCCAGTGAGTGAAAACTTGTCCCGACCGACGGATAATTTTATTCCTGATCCTGTCTCTTTCATCAATGGAATTTTATTTTAATCATTAGTGGCCTTGTCTTTTATTCTTTTTTCTATTGGCCACTAATGAAAATAAATTCCATGGTTATGAAAGAGACGATTATACAATGATAAACTAGAAATCTCTGTCATCAACTTATTATCTTCTTTTTAATTTTTATTATCAAATAAAATTAAAAGAACAGAAGATAATAAGTTCAGAGATTTTAGTTTTCTATTTTATAATCATTTATTTTATCATCATTTCTTTATTTTCTTTTCTTTTTAAGATCTTGGCTTTTCCCTTTCCTTAGTATTACTTATTAATAGCCAAGATCTTATGAAAAGAAAATAGAAATGTCAATGATAAAATAAATAATAATCTCTTGCTATTAATTCTTCTCTTTTTAAAAAATAAATTTAAATGGTGAGCTCAGAGATAATTAATTCTCACCATTTATAAATTTATTTTTAAAAAGAAGAATTTGCAAGAGATATCCTCCAAGATTTTGTTATTATTTTCCTTTTTCTTCATTTAATGTGGTCGATGATGGCCTTTCTTGTTTTCTCTGTTGCCATCATCAAAGACCACAAATGAAGAAAATATTGGAAAATAAATCAAATCTTGGAGGTGAAGAGATGGCATGACACGATTAATCACTGTGGGTAATGGCGGTTAAAGTTAGAGCTTAAGCTCACCGCCACCCACAGATGATACGTGTCATGATATCCATCTCTTCATTCACAATTAAATGGAAAGAAAATAATTGTACGGACGATCTTTACTTTCTTTTCTTTAATAATTAGTCCGTACATTATTTTTTCTTTCCTTTATTTAATTGTGAATCATTTTCCTGAACCAATTTTCATTTTCCTTTCAGTCGTGATCAATCTCTGGCTCAATTCCCACATTAAAGAAGAGAGAGCCAGAGATTAAGGATCACGACTTAAGAAAGGAAAGAAAGAAATTGGTTCTACAGGAAAATGACACATCCTCGAGCTCCTGACGCTCTTAATTCTTTCTTTATTAGTGATCCGGAAGCAATTGCAATTATTGTAAAAGAAAGCAATTGCTGATCCACAAAGAAAGAAAGAGCGTCAGGTGGAGGATGTGTGTGGGCCCGATGTTGTGACATCATCTGTGTGCGGGTGAGAGCGCAAGCTCACGTCTGATGACGGGTCACCATGATCGCACACGATGTCACAACATTAATAATTGGCCCACCATCACTGGCGATCAAACAACTTTCGTTTCTTTTTCTTTAATTGAATCGTCTGCTGATGGCCTCAATAAAGAAAAGAAATAGCCATCAGCTTGGAAGACGATTCATAAAGAAAATTGTAACGAAATGTTGTTACAGCCAGTGATGAGTCCAGAGATCCATTTCCAGCGTTCACGTGAGCCCGGCGTTGAGCCCATGGAATGATGGAACGGGCTCATAGAAAGCTCTGGGCTCACTTTAAGTGAACGCTGGATAATGATGGATCTCTGGAATTCTTTTTCAATAATATTTTCCAATAACTTTCCAATAAAAAATAGAAATAGGAAAATATTGGAAAGTTATGATTGGAAAATATTTAAATTGAAAATGAATGATAGGAAGACCATTATTCTTTCTCTCTTGTGTGCGTGCTCTTGAGAGCCAGCTTGATGCTGACGCACACAATAAAGAGAGAAAGAAGGTCTTCCTATCGTCTCTTTCATTATCAAGAAAAACAGATTTCTAATCATCCAGCATGAGTTTCTCTTATTATTTTTCAAATCGAGAAACTTGATCATGCTGGATAAAGGATTAGAAATCAATTTGTTTTTCTTGTTATGAAAGAGACAGAACCAGACCGTGGATCGGAACCCTTCGCTTCTAACTTCTGCTGACCCTCCATTAAAGAAAAAAGAAAGGGATTAAGGGTCAGCAGTTAGAAGCGAGGGTACGATCGTCTGGTTCTTTCTTTCCTTTCTTTAACGCCGTGAGGCATTACCGGTCAACCTTCACGAGAGCCTTCCATCAGCCAGGGCTTGAGGCCCATTAACGGCTGAGGCTCTCGTGATCGAATGTTGATCAACCGGTTATGCCTTCACTGGCGTTCAGAAAGGAAAGCTTTCCCGCTATAATCACGACCAGAAATTTCCTTTCATTTGGTTTCCAAACTTAATGTGAGCACTTGCAAAGGAATTATGCTCACGTTTGGAACCAAAGAAAGAAATTATGTCGTGAGCGGGAAAGTTATCTGGCGGTTAGACACAAAAAAGAAGAAGCATCTTGATTGACCGTTATTCTTTTTCTTAAAGACGGTCAGATGCTTCTTTTTCTTTTTTGTGACCGCCAGATGTTGGACAGGATCTCCTGAAGAGATCGGTTACGTGCTCAAGATGTTGTGGGCCATAAGCTGAGGCTTATTCAAAGGCCCACAGAAACACATCTTGAGACACTAACCGCCTGTCCAACCTTCTCTTTTATCTTCTCTCCTTCGTTCTCATCATCATAATCAATTGCTTTTTCTTTTAATTATTTGCAATTGATATGATGAGAACGAGAGAGAGAGAAGCCCGGCAAACTATTTCCTTTTCTTTTTATGTTTGCCGGGATCAAAGAGAAGATCACACGGTTAGGAATCAATATTTTTCTCTTTCTTTTCTTAATTAAATTTCATTTGTAAAATGATAGAAATTTAATTCAAGAAAAGATTAAGAGAAAAAATATGATTCTCCGTGTGATGGAAGCCTTGGCTTGGAATTTATCTTGACCGGTTAATAACGATCTCACCTTTCCACAGACGCATAATAAAGAAAAAAGGGAAAAGGAAAAGCGTCTGTGGGTGAGATCATTAACCGGTTACAAGAAAATTCCCAAGGCTTCCAACTTCCCGGATTAAAGAAAATGAAAAATGAAAACTTTGATAAATTTCTGAAGAAATTAGTTTTCATTCATTTTCTTTAAGTGATCCGGGAAGTGATGAGCCCGTAGAAAAGAAAGAGCCAATCGAGCGAACAGCGTTCATCGCTGGCACTAGAGTGCTTCGCTCGATTAATTGGATCTTTCTTCGGGCTCATCAATCACTTTTTTATTAAAGAAAGAATAAGAAGAAAAATAAAGTAAACGATTGAAGGTCCTGAAGGACATCTCATCTTCAATCTTAAGTTTACTTTTAATTTTTCTTCTTATATTCTTTCTTTAAAAAAAGTGATCATTCCTTTCCATTTCCATCTTTACGATCATCCACACAACATTTGGAAAGGAATTAGTTGTGTGCGATCGTAAAGGAGATGGAAATTGGGAAAGGAATGCCTGGCTGGTAATAATGATGTCTTCCTAACGTTCCACCTATTTTCCTTTCTTTATTGATAGACGGTGGAACGAAGACATCATTACAGCCAGGATCATTAATTTTCATTTGAATTCAAGAACAGAAATTGGATCATCATTATCCGTCCATTGAGTCCCAATCTTTTCTTCTTTTTTAAGGACTCAATGATGGACGGATATTATGATCCAATTAATTCTGTTCTTTCAAATGAATAAAAATTAATGATAAGATTTCCTTTCTAATTCCTTCTCTTTTTGTCATTATCAATTGGCAATAAAATAAAGGAAAAAAGAACAGCCAATTGATAATAAAGACAAAAGAAGGAATTATGAAAAGGAAATCGAAAAGCTTGGATTTTTTTCTTTTATTATTTTCTTTCATCAAAATGAAATTTTGGAAAATAATAAAAAGAAAAACAAGCTTTTCTCTAATCAAGATCTAAATTAATTTTTCTTATAAATTTCTTTAAGAAAAGAGAAATAGAAATTTATTTAAAGAAAAATTATTTAGTCTTGATTATTGACGGTTAAATAATTATTTTTCTTATTATTGACAGCAGGTAAAGGAAAAGCTGTCAATAAGAAAAATAAGTTAACCGTCAATGATCCAGCGGATAATGAGCCCAAGGTCGTGAGCGTTCTCTTGAAAGAGAAAAAGAAGCTCACGACGGGCTCATTATTAACCGCTGGATCCTTATCTGGCTCTGGCTCTTCAAGAGCTTCCGCTTAATCTTCTTTTACTTTAGTGTGGCGTTTCTCTTATTTCTTCTCTTAATGAAGCCACACTAAAGAAAAGAATGATTGCGGAAGAGAGAGCCAGAGGAAGACAGCTGATCTTTAACCGCACAGCTTTTCCGCTTCCAACTTCTTTTCATTCGTTTCTTCTAACGGACCACCTATTAAAGGAAAAAAAGAGCCAGTCGGTGGTCCGTAGAAACGAATAATCCAGAAGTTGGAAAGGAAGCTGCAAGCGGTTATAAGATTATTGCTGTCTTCCACAAGGGAGAATCACGATTCACTGTCCGCTTCTTATCAACCGTGGTCATCTTTCTTTTCTTCTTCTTTTTCTTTTAGAAAAGAAAGATGATAGACAACGGTTGTAAATAAGAAACGGATCTTAGAATCGTGATGACAACTTTTTCTTGATCTTTCTTTTACAAAATAAAAGTTATTTCGTGAGCATTCCTTTTTCTCTCTCCTATGAGCTCACGAATTGATAACTTTTATTTTAAAGAAAGATCAAAAAGTTGTCTGGAATCCAAGATTGAGCATTATTTTCCTCTTCCTTTGTGGTCTCTCTCTTGATGATGGCTTTTATTATTTCCTGTGTTGCCATCATCAAGGACCACAAAGAAAGAAACTGGAAAATAATAGCAATCAATTCTTGGATTTCCTGTCTCTTTTCCCTTTTCATTTGGCCATTAATAACCGATCAATTATTAAAAAAGAAAATAAGAGAGTGATCGGTTAATGGCCAAAGAAAAGATTGAAAAAGAGACGGAAAGAAGTCCTCGCTGTCATTTTCATATTTTCTTTTACTTGGCCAGCGATATCAGGACTTCTTTCCATCATTTTCTTTAATAAAAGTGTGCGTTCAAATTATCTTCTCTTGTGAGCACACATAAAAGAAAACAGGAAAATAGTGCTCACAAGGAAGATAATGAACGCATAATCACCTTTATTTTTAAGAAAATGATTGTTGGGACGTCCTTAGTCTCTTCTTCTTTTTTTAGTTGTGAGCTTATTATGAGCTGAAGGGAAAGAACGCTCATGCTCACAACAAATAAAGAAAGAAAGAGACGGAAGGACATAAGTCCCAACTCCTGGCTGTATCCCCGGCATATCAATTCTTTTTCTTTAGAGAGACGCCGGGGATCAAATACAGCCAGGCATGAGGCTCGTAATAGCTGTCCTTCAACCGTCTGGCTTTCTAAAAGAAAAGAAAGTAAGTGCCAGACGGAGTACAGCTATTTTGCAAGAGCCTCATGCAATCCAGAGACTTTAAATTTTCTTTTATTAAAATTAATTAATCGAAACGAAAGTGAAAGAACCGATTAATTAATTTTAAAAGAAAATTGTCTCTGGATTTGTTGGGACATCCTATAATCGTGTTTCTAATTCTCTTTCTTTATGGTGGCTCGATTCTTCTCTCCCATGTGAGCCACCATTCATAAAGAAAGAGAGAAACACGATTGATGTCCCAACATTTCCTTGCCATCGTGAGCGAACGATCATCAAGATCGGGCATCAGCCTTCGCTCACATGTAAGATGGCAAGGAAATCAATCAAAAAATGAAATAAAAATAAACATCTTGAACGCAAATTCCTTTTCTATTGATCTTTTATTTGATGCGTTCAGATGTTTATTTTATTATTTTTTGATTGTCAATCAAGATTAAATTTGAATTAAAATAAAATTAAGAAAACAAAATTTGCTTACAGCAAGTTTTCATTTTATTTTAAACAAATTTTATTCTTGATTGGTCTCTTGATCCCCCGAGAATCACTTTTTCTTTTCTTAGAAGTGTGCTTTGATGTCAGCCTGATGCTGACGCACACTTAAGAAAAGAAAAAAGAAGTGATTCTGGATCAAGAGACGATTCCTATGACAGCATCATTCCTTCTCTTGGGCTTTAACCTACAGCACATGATCGTAAACGATTGATATCGTGATCATGATTATGCTGTAGGTTGAAAGCAAGAGAAAGGAATGTAATGCTGGCAAGGAATCCATTACACGGCTGTCATCATTTCCCTTCTTTTCTTTATTGCAGAGTCTTCCCTTTCATCCGCTGCAGTTAATAAAGAAAAGAGAAAGGGAAATGTGTGCTACAGCCGTGTAATCCTGGCCAGCTGCTGGCAACCTTTGTTGGCAAGGTCCTGAAGGACTGAACATCAAGTTCACCAACAATTGGTGCCAGCATTAGCCTGGCCATTAAATTTCCTTTTATAATATCCGGTCCTAAGAACTTTCTCTTCTATTTAATGGCTGATATGAAGAGAGCGAGCCTAAGGGCTCATCAGCCATTAAGAAAGAGGAAGTTCGGACCGGTTATTAAAGGAAATTTGATCCAGAGTATCGATCATGAGAGACTAATCCAGCATCAAGCTGGGCTCTCATGAACGCTGGATCTCCTTCACGAGCACTTATTTGTTGGCAGCTTCTCTCCTTCTTTATGCCAACAAATAATTATTGCTCGTGAAGGCATTCCTTTCCAATCTTCTCCTTTCCTTTCTCGATTCTTAAAGATGGGCACAATCTCTTTCTATTTCTTTATATTATGTGCCCATCTTAAGAAAAAGAGAAAGGAGAGAAATTGGTAAAGGAATGATTGCATCAGGAGATCACGAGTATTCTATTTTTCTTTCATTTGTTATCAAACAAATGTTATTAAGAAATAAAAATAGACTCGTGATCGTATTCCTGATGCAATGGATGGCGGTGTGACCATGAAGAGCTGCACTGCAGTGCTTGATGAAGAGCTCTTCATTGACACCGCCATCATCATTTCCTTAACAAAAAAGTTATAGACCGTTCTTATTCCTTTTTCTTTTATTAAAGAACGGTCAATTAATAACTTTTTTGTCAAAGGAAATGATGGATTCCTGACTGAGCTCTTCCCCGCTAATTCCTTTATACAAGCGGGTGAGGAAGAGCTCTCATCGTCAGGAATCCGCTTCTGAAGGAAAGCAAGAGATCGCAACCTTCGCTCGTTCCTTTTCTTTCTTGTGTGGGCCCTGAAGGCCTCATCTTCGATGAACACAAGAAAGGAGAACGAGCGAGAAGGTGCGAATAAGCTCTTGCTTTCTTACTTCAGAAGCAAAGATTGTCTGGATCACAGCACATAAATAATCGATTTTCCTATTTTTATTCATTTGTTGTAAACAAATTAAAGAATAAAAAATTAAGAAAATCGATTAGTGCTGTGATTTCTTTCCTTTGATCAATAATTTCTCTAACTAATTAATTTTGAATTTCTTTTCAAGAAAAATAAATTAAGAGAAATTATTTTCATCAAAGGAAAGAACCAGAAAATCTTTTTTAATAATTTATATCAATTTGTGATCATTCATTTTTAATTAATTTATCCGCATCATCTTCTTTCTCTCGATCAATAATAAAAAGAGAAAGAGATGCGGATAATAATTAAAAATGATAACACAAATTATAAATTATTAAATAAATAAGGTTGTTATAAGATCAGAGATTTCTATTTTACTTTTCTTCTAATTGACCGTCTAAAAGAAAAATAAGTTCACGGTCAATTAAAAGAAGAAAAGTAAAAAAATAAGAAATCTTGATCTGAAAAGAAGTTATGAGACAATATCAGCCGTCAATCTCATTCTCTTTCTTGTGATCATCTTGAAGATGAGTTCAAACACAAGAAAGAAAGAGATTAATGACGGCTGATGTCTCACTTCTTTTCTGTGGCCTTGAGGGCCACCTTTCATTTCATAAAGAAATGAAAGAAAGGAATCTCTGAACTCCGTGTCCTTTCTCTTTTCTTTGGTAAAAGAAAACAAAAGAAAAGCGGACACGGAGTCAGGATTCCTTTCATTTCTTTAAAGAAATGAAAGAGATCCAGCGTTAGGTTCTCACCTTCTTCATTTTCTTTGATAGAAAATGAAGGTGATGAACACGCTGGATCTAGATTTCCTGTAGGAACGCTCATCAGGAGCGCATAAGCCGGCGAGCCAATAAGAGGCCTCAGCCTCGGCTCTTTCTCCGGCTTATGTTCCACAGGAAATCGAAGAAAACGAATCATTCATTCTAACCGCCCATTAAAAGAAAATGATAAAGGACATGTCGGTTAGAATGAAGATTCGTTTTCTCTTTCATCATCCATCGATTCCCGGTCCATCTTCTTTTTCCTGTTGATGGCATTAAGGAAAAGATGAGCCATCAACGGAAAGAAGAGATTGGACCGGAGAACCTGGATGATGAAAGGATTCCTGGCTTAAATAATTTTCTTGATCTTATAAGTGGGCCCTCATTCTCTTAAAGAAAAAAGTAAGACCGGGCCCACTTATAAGAAGAAAATTATTCAATCGCCAGGAATCGCTTCTGAAGAAGCAAGAGACTGATCGATCGGTCCTTTCTTTTCTTAATTTCTTGTGTTTCATCAGAGATGAGGCCTTAAGGCCAACACAAGAAAAGAAAAGAAAGTTGGAACGAGTCTCGATCATATCTTGTCTTTTTTCTTCAGAAGAAACTCTTGACCACCATCACAATCGTATTCTCTGATCACGATTAAAATTAAATTTCATTGATAAGAAATTAATTGATCCAGAGAATGATTGTGATGAAGGTGGTCAAGAGATTTTAATGGCGGATAGAATGCTGTCATATTGACATATAGATTATTGATGGCTGATAAGAAAAGAAATAGCAGCCATCAAATAGATGTCAAGACAGCATTCTTTCGATCCGCCATTGAAGACAGCGATTCTGAGGCTTGAATCTGCGGTAAACAATAATCTGCTGTCTCTTCTGTGGGCCTTCAATAAAAGAGAAGGATAATGGCCCACTGAAGGAAGAGACAGCGATTCGTTGACCGCAGATATAGGAACAGCCTCAGAATCAGACGCTGTCTTCGATCATGCCTCACCGACGTACTTTTTTCTTTTCAACGAAATGGTTGACCCGTCCTGATGGACGTCTCTTACAGAGTCAACCATTCGTTAGAAAGAAAAATGAATACGTCGGTGATAATGGCATGATCAAAATTCCTTTCTTATGCTCTTTCTTCAGGTGGCTGAGAGCGAAGCTCACGTTTATGGGTCAGCCACCAAGAGAAAGAGCAATTTTAAGAAAGGAATTTTCAATCAAAAATTATCAAGAAATCAAATCAAAATTAAATTAAATAAAAAATTTACAATTGGAGAATATTAATTTTATTTTAATAAAATTTTTATTTAAACTTAACTTTTGATTTGAAGATAATGACTCCCCACGAGCCAATTAAGCTTGGGCATTAGAACAGGCATTTAAGTGATGCCTGCGCCAAGATATGCTCGTGGGAAAATACGCTCATTTTATCTGGGACCAGGCATTAGTACTTGGAGCACAGCGTTTTATATTTCTTTCTTAACAATTGTTCTTTAATTTTCTCGCAATTGAGTAAGGGAGAAAAGAAAAAGAACGCTGGAAATAAGATCAAAGATTAATCATGCCTGGTCCGATTTCCTTTCTGCCGGCATTAAATATGGGCTCCTAATTCCCTTTCTTTCTAATAAGAGAGAGCCCATATGCCGGCATTGGAAAGGAAATCATTGATTCCTGACACTGTACCGCTTCTCCGCTGTTGTCTTTCCATTTTTTCTTGGAAGCGATCTTGCCTTCAAGGCACGCTTCTAATCAAGAAAAGATGGAAAACAGCGGAGATTAAGCGGAGGTCAGGAATACAGATCCAGCGAAAGAGCACTTTCCCCCAGATTCCTTCAAGAAATTTCCATTTCCTTATCAACCTTCCCTTCATTGACAGTTATTTTATTTGAAGCTGTCAATGGGAAGGTTGGAAATGGAAAGTCTTGGAATCTGGAAATGGAAAGTGCGATTGATTCGCTGGATCTCTTTCCTTTCTAAAAGAAAAAATGAAAATAAAAGAATAAAAATTTAATGACTGATCGATTATTAAATCTCTGCGATCAGTCGATTATTAAATTTTTATTCTTATTTTCTTTTTCTTGAAAGGAAAGCATCACGAGTCTTATTTCTTTTTCTTAATGAAAAGTTGTCAGACAATTGCTGCAGCAATCAACTTTTCAAAGAAAAAGAAAATTAAGCTCGTGATGGTCTCTTGATCTGCTGTGAGCATAAGCCTGAAGGCTTCATCTTGAAGATGATGCTCACAGATAAAAGATCAAGAGACGTCTCTTTTCATAATTTCTTTGATTAATCTCTCTCTTTGGGGCTCATAAACAATTATTCTTTTTCTTTTTAATAATTGTTGAGCCCCAAAGAAAGAGAGAGATTAATTTTCAAAGAAAGGAAAAGAGACGATCACGACATTAATCACTTATTTTTTTCTCTGTCTTTAAACTGTTGACCTCAAATGAAAGAAAAGTGAACGGTCAACAGTTTAAAAGAGAAAAAATATGTGTGTCGTGATCATTGACCGGTTGAAGAAAAGTTTGATGGCAACTCTCCGTGCCTCAGCACTTGCCATCGTCTCAAAACTTTTCTTTTAACAACCGGTCAATACATTTCCTTTCATAAGAGAAATAAAAAGAGAATCTAAACGAAGATTCTGTCAATCGTTCACAGAGAAAAAAGATGACGATTGACTCTTCGTTTGCTTCTCTTAATTTCTCTTATAATAGAAAGGAAATGTCCAAGAGTCGATAGTTGGCGGAGCTATATGTTAGTGTGATGCCAATGAGCTGTGGCTCTGTCCTGCGGACCTTGATGGCCACATTAATCATGCTCACGCCATCGACTCTTGGAAAGGAAACGATCATCGTCCAGAGACAGCCTCGGCATTAACATTTTTCTTTCATTAATGAAAGAGATTATGAAAGAAAAATAGCTGCCGAGGCTTATGTCTCTTGACGAGTCGTTTCCTTTCATTCCTGTGTCAATTAACCGGTGAAGAAATGAAGAGCTTACGATGGCCTGTAGGCCAGCTCTTCATTCACCGGTTAATGCTTAGGCTGACACAGGAAAGGAAACACGTTTCGAATCAATAATCAAAAGACAAAAAGTAAATTACAAATGGATAATTTTTCTTTATTAATCATCAGATTAATAATTTTCCATAATTTACTTTTTATTTTCTTTTGATTATTGAAAACGTGTTTCGATCCACCTATCAAAGGTGGATCCATGATGGCGGTCTTAAAGAAATAGACCATTGATCGAGCAGATAAAAGAAATTATAAGGGAAAGCTCGATCGTCTCTTTCTTTACCGCCATCATCATCCAGTGTAATCAACTGCCTGTCCATACGGTGGAGCAAGCTAATCAAAGGAATTATAAGAATCTTGCTTGCTCCACCGGATGTTAGGACAGGCATTACACTGGATGGAAAGGAATCCATGCCGGCATTAGCAAGCTTTCTTTTCCGCTCTTATTGAAAAGGAATTGTGCTGAGGCACCAATCGCAGATTGATTTCCTTTTCAAGAGCGGGAAAGCTTGCACCGGCATGAATGGATTCCTTTCGACAGGCTGCACTCCCAGTCCAGATAACCTTGCGTAGTTTCGAATCCTGACGCTTACACAGCGAATGCCGCAAATGAAAATTAAATTTCTTTCTTTAACTTTAGAATCACCTGTCCGTCCTGTGATTAATCTGCTGCGGACGATTAATGTGAACTCCTTTTGTGCTTCAGCACGAGTTCACATGTCCGCAGAAGCAGATTATTGCGCTGAAGCGCCACAGGAAAGCATTTTCTTAAAAGAAAATGAAAAATAAGAGACGCACTGAATCAGTCTTGATCTGAAGATCAAATAGAAGGACTGATTCCGTCTCGTATTCATTTTCTTTAAGAAAATGATGAGGGCTCCACTATCCGCTTCCTGTTCTTTCCTGTGGGCCTTCATTCCTTTTCCTTTACAAGAACAGGCCCACAGGATCAAAGAACATAAGGAAGCGGATGACAGTGGTGATCCCTCATGAATCCAGTCCAGCTCTTATTATGCCTCCACAGATCCTTTTCTTTCTCTTAATCCTTTGTGGGCATCGAAGATGCATCCTTCAGGATCCACAAAGGAAGAGAAAGAAAAAGAAGGATCTGATGAGGAGGCATAATCTGTATGAGCTGGACAGGATTCGATGGACGATTGTAAAGAAAGAGCTCCGCAAAGGAAAATCGCTCTTTCTAATCGTCCATCATTTCCTTTATCTGACCGTGTGTAATAACCTTCTTTTCCTTTTCTCTTTCATTCAAGAAAGAGGGAAAAGAAGTTACACACGGTGATAAAGGAAATAGCAGCTGCAGCGGCCGTCTCTCAACCTTCTCTTGAAAGAAAGAAACGAATGAGACGCTAATTCTCTCTTGCTTCAGCAAGCAGCGTCTCATTAATGCTCGTTTCTTTCTTTTAATAAGAGAAGGTGCTTGAGAGACGAATTCCTTTCCATCATCAGCAATCTTTGCTCACATGCATCCGTCCTCTGGTTCTTTCTCGTGCTTGCGCACATTTCTTTAAGAGAAAGAACCGGACGGATGCGAGCAAAGATGATGATGGAAAAGGAAATGCAGCGAAGCTGCGAGCACACGATCTCTTCAGGAAGACAAATTTTCATTTCTTTTTCTTTAAAAAGAAAATATGAAAATTGTCTTCCAGAAGATTGATCGATCGTGTGCTCCTTTCCTGTGAACGCATTGATGGACCGGTTAGACAGAAGCAAGCGAACGATTCATTCTCCATCAGCTTAAAGCTGACGTTCGCTTGATCTTCTGTCTGTTAACCGGTCTATCATCAATCGTTACAGGAAAGCACATTTTCTTAGAAAAATATCAATCACCCTGTGCACCGTTCCTTTACTTTTCTTTTTTAATAATCTGATGGGTGCACAGGTTGATATTTTTCTTAAAAGAAAATGTGGATTCCTGGCTTCTATTATTTTCTTTCAATAATGTCCGATCGTCTGTCAAGCTGAAGCTTGGGCCTGCAGGCCATAGACGATTGATTCGGACATATTGATAAGAAAATAATGCCAGGAATCGAATGGCGGTTAAGCACCTGTCCGTGGAACGATCTTAATCGTGTTCATCCACGGACATAGGAAAGGTGCTTAGGAACCGCCAGTGGATCAGGAGGCAACATCTTGAAGATGTTTTGAAGCCTCCTGATTGAATGGCGGTTCCTAAGCACCTTTCCTATGTCCGTGGATGAACACGATTAAGATCGTTCCACGGAAAGGTGCTTAACCGCCATTCGATTCCTGGCATTATTTTCTTATCAATATGTCCGAATCAATCGTCTGTGGCCTGCAGGCCCAAGCTTCAGCTTGACAGACGATCGGACATTATTGAAAGAAAATAATAGAAGCCAGGAATCCACATTTTCTTTTAAGAAAAATATCAACCTGTGCACCCATCAGATTATTTAAAAAGAAAAGTAAAGGAACGGTGCACAGGGGGATTGATATTTTTCTAAGAAAATGTGCTTTCCTGTAACGATTGATGATAGACCGGTTAACAGACAGAAGATCAAGCGAACGTCAGCTTTAAGCTGATGAAGAATGAATCGTTCGCTTGCTTCTGTCTAACCGGTCATCAATGCGTTCACAGGAAAGGAGCACACGATCGATCAATCTTCTGGAAGACAATTTTCATATTTTCTTTTAAAAGAAAAAGAAATGAAAATTTGTCTTCCTGAAGAGATCGTGTGCTCGCAGCTTCGCTGCATTTCCTTTTCCATCATCATCTTTGCTCGCATCCGTCCGGTTCTTTCTCTTAAAGAAATGTGCGCAAGCACGAGAACGAACCAGAGGACGGATGCATGTGAGCAAAGATTGCTGATGATGGAAAGGAAATCGTCTCTCAAGCACCTTCTCTTATTAAAAGAAAGAAACGAGATTAATGAGACGCGCTTGCTGAAGAAGAGAGAATTAGCGTCCTCATTCGGTTCTTCTTTCAAGAGAAGGTTGAGAGACGGCAGCTGCAGCTGATATTTCCTTTATCACCGTGTGTAACTTCTTTTCCCTCTTTCTTGAATGAAAGAGAAAAGGAAAAGAAGGTTATTACACACGGTCAGATAAAGGAAATGATGGACGATTAGAAAGAGCGATTTTCCTTTGCGGAGCTCTTTCTTTACAATCGTCCATCGAATACTGTCCAGCTCATAACAGATTATGCCTCCTCATCAGATCCTTCTTTTTCTTTCTCTTCCTTTGTGGATCCTGAAGGATGCATCTTCGATGCCCACAAAGGATTAAGAGAAAGAAAAGGATCGGTGGAGGCATAATAAGAGCTGGACTGGATTCATGAGGGCTCACCACTGTCATCCGCTTCCTTATGTTCTTTGATCCTGTGGGCCTGTTCTTGTAAAGGAAAAGGAATGAAGGCCCACAGGAAAGAACAGGAAGCGGATAGTGGAGCCCTCATCATTTTATTAAAGAAAATGAATAAGAGACGGAATCAGTCCTTCTATTTGATCTTCAGATCAAGACTGATTCAGTGCGTCTCTTATTTTTCATTTTCTTTTAAGAAAATGCTTTCCTGTGGCGCTTCAGCGCATTAATCTGCTTCTGCGGACATGTGAACTCGTGCTGAAGCACAAAAGGAGTTAACATTAATCGTCCGCAGCAGATTAATCACAGGAAAGGACAGGTGATTCTAAAGTTAAAGAAAAGAAAATTTAAATTTCATGTGCGAGCATTCGCTCTCTTACGAGCACATGAAAGAAATTTTAAATTTTTCTTTTCTTTAACTTAATCACCTGTCGAAAGGAATCCATTCATGCCGGTGCAAGCTTTCCCGCTCTTGAATAGGAAATCAATCTGCGATTGGTGCCTCAGCACATTTCCTTTTCAATAAGAGCGGAAAAGAAAGCTTGCTAATGCCGGCATGGATTCCTTTCCATCCAGTGTAATGCCTGTCCTAACATCCGGTGGAGCAAGCAAGATTCTTATAATTCCTTTGATAAGCTTGCTCCACCGTATGGACAGGCAGTTGATTACACTGATGATGATGGCGGTAAAGAAAGAGACGATCGAGCTTTCCCTTATAATTTCTTTTATCTGCTCGATCAATGGTCTCTTTCTTTAAGACCGCCATCATGGATCCACCTTTGATAGGTGGATCGAAACAAGTTTTCAATAATCAAAAGAAAATAAAAAGTAAATTATGGAAAATTATTAATCTGATGATTAATAAAGAAAAATTTTCCATTTGTAATTTACTTTTTGTCTTTTGATTATTGATTCGAAACGTGTTTCCTTTCCTGTGTCAGCCTAAGCATAAACCGGTGAATGAAGAGCTGGCCTACAGGCCATCGTAAGCTCTTCATTTCTTCACCGGTTAATTGACACAGGAAAGAAAGGAAACGACTCGTCAAGAGACATAAGCCTCGGCAGCTATTTTTCTTTCATAATCTCTTTCATTAATGAAAGAAAAATGTTAATGCCGAGGCTGTCTCTGGACGATGATCGTTTCCTTTCCAAGAGTCGATGGCGTGAGCATGATTAGTGTGGCAATCAAGGTCCGCAGGACTGAGCCTCAGCTCAATGGCCATCACACTAATCATATGCTCCGCCAACTATCGACTCTTGGACATTTCCTTTCTATTATAAGAGAAATTAAGAGAAGCAAACGAAGAGTCAATCGTCATCTTTTTTCTCTGTGAACGATTGACAGACTCTTCGTTTAGATTCTCTTTTTTTTTCTCTTATGAAAGGAAATGTATTGACCGGTTGTTAAAAGAAAAGTTTTGAGACGATGGCAAGTGCTGAGGCACGGAGAGTTGCCATCAAACTTTTCTTCAACCGGTCAATGATCACGACACACTTATTTTTTCTCTTTTAAACTGTTGACCGTCCACTTTTCTTTCATTTGAGGTCAACAGTTTAAAGACAGAGAAAAAAATAAGTGATTAATGTCGTGATCGTCTCTTTTCATTTCTTTGAAAATTAATCTCTCTCTTTCTTAGGGGCTCAACAATTATTAAAAAGAAAAAGAATAATTGTTTATGAGCCCCAAAGAGAGAGATTAATCAAAGAAATTATGAAAAGAGACGTCTCTTGATCTGTTATCTGTGAGCATCATCTTCAAGATGAAGCCTTCAGGCTTATGCTCACAGCCACAACAGATCAAAAGAGACCATCAGAGCTAAATTTCTTTTTCTTGAAAAGTTGATTGCTGCAGAATTGCGACAACTTTTCATTAAGACAAAGAAATAAGACTCGTGTGCTTCTTTCAGAAAATAGAAAAGAAGAATTTTGAAATAAAAATGTAATAATAGACTGATCGCAGAGATTAAATCGCAGAGATTTAATAATCGATCAGTCATTAAATTTTTATACTTTTATTTTCATTTTTCTTTTAGAAAGGAAAGAGATCCAGCGAATCAATCGCACTTTCCATTTCCAGATTCCAAGACTTTCCATTTCCAACCTTCCCATTGACAGCTTCAAATAAAATAACTGTCAATGAAGGGAAGGTTGATAAGGAAATGGAAATTTCTTGAAGGTATCTGGGGGAAAGTGCTCTTTCGCTGGATCTGGATTCCTGACCTCCGCTTAATCTCCGCTGTTTTCCATCTTTTCTTGATTAGAAGCGTGCCTTGAAGGCAAGATCGCTTACAAGAAAAAATGGAAAGACAACAGCGGAGAAGCGGTACAGTGTCAGGAATCAATGATTTCCTTTCCAATGCCGGCATATGGGCTCTCTCTTAGTAGAAAGAAAGGGAATTAGGAGCCCATATTTAATGCCGGCAGAAAGGAAATCGGACCAGGCATGATTAATCTTTGATCTTATTTCCAGCGTTCTTTTTCTTTTCTCCATTAATCAATTGCAAGAAAATAAAAGGAAGCAAGTGATTAAAGAAAAGAAATATAAGAACGCTGGGATCAAAGATAATGCCTGGTCCAGATAATGAATCCGATTTCCACGAGCCAATATTCTTGGGCTTCCATCACTTAAATCCTTTTCTAATGCCCAAGAATTAATTGGCTCGTGGGGATGCATTATCTTCAATCAAAAATTAAGATTAAAATAAAAATTTATTAAAATAAAAATTAAATTCTCAAATTGTAAATTTTTATTTTAATTGTAATTTTGATTTTATTCTTGATAATTATTGATTGAAAATTCCTTTCTTAAAATTGCTCTTTCTCTTGGTGGCTGACCCATAAACGTGAGCTTCGCTCTCAGCCACCAGAAGAAAGAGCATAAGAAAGGAATTTTGATCATGCCATTATCACCGAAGTATTCATTTTTCTTTCTAACGAATGGTTGACTCTGTAAGAGACGTCCATCAGGACGGGTCAACCATTTCGTTGAAAAGAAAAAAGTACGTCGGTGAGGCATGATCGAAGACAGCGTCTGATTCTGAGGCTGATCCTATATCTGCGGTCAACGAATCGCTGTCTCTTCCTTCAGTGGGCCATTATCCTTCTCTTTTATTGAAGGCCCACAGAAGAGACAGCAGATTCTTGTTACCGCAGATTCAAGCCTCAGAATCGCTGTCTTCAATGGCGGATCGAAAGAATGCTGTCTTGACATCTATTTGATGGCTGCTATTTCTTTTCTTATCAGCCATCAATAATCTAGATGTCAATATGACAGCATTCTATCCGCCATTAAAATCTCTTGACCACCTTCATCACAATCATTCTCTGGATCAATTAATCTCTTATCAATGAAATTAATTTTAATCGTGATCCAGAGAATAAGATTGTGATGGTGGTCAAGAGATTGCTTCTGAAGAAAAAGACAAGAGATGATCGAGACTCGTTCCAACTTTCTTTTCTTTTCTTGTGTTGGCCTTAAGGCCTCATCTCTGATGAAACACAAGAAAGTAAGAAAAGAAAGGAACGATCGATCATTCTCTTGCTTCTTCAGAAGCGATTCCTGGCGATTGAATAATTTTCTTCTTATAAGTGGGCCCGGTCTTACTTTTTTCTTTATGAGAATGAGGGCCCACTTATAAGATCAAGAAAATTATTTAAGCCAGGAATCCTTTCATCATCCAGGTTCTCCGGTCCAATCTCTTCTTTCCGTTGATGGCTCATCTTTTCCTTAATGCCATCAACAGTAAAAAGAAGATGGACCGGGAATCGATGGATGATGAAAGAGAAAACGAATCTTCATTCTAACCGCCATGTCCTTTATCATTTTCTTTTAATGGGCGGTTAGAATGAATGATTCGTTTTCTTCGATTTCCTGTGGAACATAAGCAGGAGAAAGAGCCGAGGCTGAGGCCTCTTATTGGCTCGCCGGCTTATGCGCTCCTGATGAGCGTTCCTACAGGAAATCTAGATCCAGCGTGTTCATCACCTTCATTTTCTATCAAAGGAAATGAAGAAGGTGAGAACCTTACGCTGGATCTCTTTCATTTCTTTAAAGAAATGAAAGGAATCCTGACTCCGTGTCCGCTTTTCTTTTGTTTTCTTTTACAAAAGAAAAGAGAAAGGACACGGAGTTCAGAGATTCCTTTCTTTCATTTCTTTATGAAATGAAAGGTGGCCCTCAAGGCCACAGAAAAGAAGTGAGACATCAGCCGTCATTAAACTCTTTCTTTCTTGTGTTTGAACTCATCTTCAAGATGATCACAAGAAAGAGAAAGAGATTGACGGCTGATATTGTCTCATAACTTCTTTTCAGATCAAGATTTCTTATTTTTTTCCTTTTCTTCTTTTAATTGACCGTGAACTTATTTTTCTTTTAGACGGTCAATTAGAAGAAAAGTAAAATAGAAATCTCTGATCTTATAACAACATTATTTATTTAATAATTTATAATTTGTGTTATCATTTTTAATTATTATCCGCATCTCCTTCTCTTTTTATTATTGATCGAGAGAAAGAAGATGATGCGGATAAATTAATTAAAAATGAATGATCACAAATTGATATAAATTATTAAAAAAGATTTTCTTGTTCTTTCCTTTGATGAAAATAATTTCTCTTAATTAATTTTTCTTGAAAAGAAATTCAAAATTAATTAGTTAGAGAAATTATTGATCAAAGGAAAGAAATCACAGCACTAATCGATTTTCTTAATTTTTTATTCTTTAATTTGTTAACAACAAATGAATAAAAATAGGAAAATCGATTATTTATGTGCTGTGATCCAGACAATCTTTGCTTCTGAAGGAAGAAAGCAAGAGCTTATTCGCACCTTCTCGCTAGTTCTCCTTTCTTGTGTTCATCGAAGATGAGGCCTTCAGGGCCCACACAAGAAAGAAAAGGAACGAGCGAAGGTTGCGATCTCTTGCTTTCCTTCAGAAGCGGATTCCTGACGATGAGAGCTCTTCCTCACCCGCTTGTAGAAAGGAATTAGCGGGGACGAGCTCAGTCAGGAATCCATCATTTCCTTTGACAAAAAAGTTATTAATTGACCGTTCTTTAATAAAAGAAAATGGAATAAGAACGGTCAATAACTTTTTTGTTAAGGAAATGATGATGGCGGTGTCAATGAAGAGCTCTTCATCAAGCACTGCAGTGCAGCTCTTCATGGTCACACCGCCATCCAGTGCATCAGGAATACGATCACGAGTCTATTTTTCTTTCTTAATAACATTTGTTTGATAACAAATGAAAGAAAAATAGAATACTCGTGATCTCCTGATGCAATCATTCCTTTACCAATTTCTCTCCTTTCTCTTTTTCTTAAGATGGGCACATAAAATAAAGAAATAGAAAGAGATTGTGCCCATCTTTAAGAATCGAGAAAGGAAAGGTGAAGATTGGAAAGGAATGCCTTCACGAGCAATAATTATTTGTTGGCAGAAAGAAGGAGAGAAGCTGCCAAC
Source organism: Prorocentrum cordatum (assembly GCA_963575745.1). NCBI lineage: Eukaryota > Dinophyceae > Prorocentrales > Prorocentraceae > Prorocentrum > Prorocentrum cordatum. The sequence continues at coordinate 86,137 of CAUYUJ010020102.1, read as the reverse complement.
AAATAAGTGCTCGTGAAGGAGATCCAGCGTTCATGAGAGCACAGCTTGATGCTGGATTAGTCTCTCATGATCGATACGCTGGATCAAATTTCCTTTAATAACCGGTCCGAACTTCCTCTTTCTTAATGGCTGATGAGCCCCTTAGGCTCGGCTCTCTCAGTACAGACATTAATAGAAAGAGAAAGTTATTAGGACCGGATATTTATAACAAGGAAATTAATAGGCCACGGCTAATGCTGGCACCATTGTTGGTGACTGATGTTCAGTCCTCTAGGACCTTGCAACAAAGGTTGACAGCAGCTGGACAGGATTACACGGGCTGTAGCACCATTTTCCCTTTACTCGTTTCTTTATTAACTTGCAGCGGATGAAAGGGAAGACGCTGCAAGAAAGAAAGAAGAGGAATGATGACAGACGTTTGTAATGGATTCCTTTCCAGCATTACATTCCTTTCTCTTTCGTTCAAACCTACAGATAAATCAGATCCACGATATTCATCGTTTACGATCATGTGCTGTAGGTTAAAGCCCAAGAGAAGGAATGATGCTGGCATAGGAATCGTCTCTTGATCCAGAATCACTTCTTTTTTCTTTTCATAAGTGTGCGTCAGCATCAGGCTGACATCAAAGCACACTTCTAAGAAAAGAAAAAGTGATTCTCGGGGGATCAAGAGACCAATCAAGAATAAAATTTGTTTAAAATAAAATGAAAACTTGCTGTAAGCAAATATTGTTTTCTTAATTTTATTTTAATTCAAATTTAATCTTGTTTGACAATCAAAAAATAATAAAATAAACATCTGAACGCAATCAATAAAAGATCAACTAGAAAGGAATTTGCTTCAAGATGTTTTATTTTATTTCATTTTTTGATTGATTTCCTTGCCATCTTACAAGTGAGCGAAGGCTGATGCCCGATCTTGATGATCGTTCGCTCACGATGGCAAGGAAATGTTGGGACATCAATCGTGTTTCTCTCTTTCTTTATGAATGGTGGCTCACATGGAAGAGAAGAATCGAGCCACCAGAAAGAAAGAGAATTAGAAACACGATTATAGGATGTCCCAACAAATCCAGAGACAATTTTCTTTTAAAATTAATTAATCGGTTCTTTCACTTTCGTTTCGATTAATTAATTTTAATAAAGGAAAATTTAAAGTCTCTGGATTGCATGAGGCTCTTGCAAAATAGCTGTCCTCCGTCTGGCACTTACTTTCTTTTCTTTTAGAAAGCCAGACGGTTGAGAGGACAGCTATACGGCCTATCGCCTGGATGTATGTTGATCCCCGGCGTCTCTATAAAGAAAAAAAGATGATTATGTCGGGGGATAAAGCCAGGATGGGATTATGTCCTTCAGTTCTCTTTCTTCTTTAATGGTTGTGAGCATGAGCGTTCTTTCCCTTCAGCTCATAATAAGCTCACAACTAAAAAAAGAAGAAGAGACTAAGGACGTCCCAACAATCATTTTCTTAAAAATAAAAGTGATTATGCGTTCATTATCTTCCTTGTGAGCACTATTTTCCTGTTTTCTTTTATGTGCTCACAAAGAGAATATAATTTGAACGCACACTTTTATTAAAGAAAATGATGGAAAGAAGTCCTGATATCGCTGGCCAAGTAAAAGAAAATATGAAAATGCCAGCGAGGACTTCTTTCCGTCTCTTTTTCAATCTTTTCTTTGGCCATTAACCGATCACTCTCTTAATTTCTTTTTTAATAATTGATCGGTTATTAATGGCCAAATGAAAAGGAAAAAGAGACAGGAAATCCAAGAATTGATTGCTATTATTTTCCAGTTTCTTTCTTTGTGGTCCTTGATGATGGCAACACAGGAAATAATAAAAGCCATCATCAAGAGAGAGACCACAAAGGAAGAGGAAAATAATGCTCAATCTTGGATTCCAGACAACTTTTTGATCTTTCTTTAAAATAAAAGTTATCAATTCGTGAGCTCATCGGAGATAGAAAAAGGAATGCTCACGAAATAACTTTTATTTTGTAAAAGAAAGATCAAGAAAAAGTTGTCATCACGATTCTAAGATCCGTTTCTTATTTACAACCGTTGTCTATCATCTTTCTTTTCTAAAAGAAAAAGAGGAAGAAAAGAAAGATGACAACGGTTGATAAGAAGCGGACAGTGAATCGTGATTCTCCCTTGTGGAAGACAGCAATAATCTTATAACCGCTTGCAGCTTCATTTCCAACTTCTGGATTATTCGTTTCTACGGACCACCGACTGGCTCTTTTTTTCCTTTAATAGGTGGTCCGTTAGAAGAAACGAATGAAAAGAAGTTGGAAGCGGAAAAGCTGTGCGGTTAAAGATCAGCTGTCTTCCTCTGGCTCTCTCGTCCGCAATCATTCTTTTCTTTAGTGTGGCTTCATTAAGAGAAGAAATAAGAGAAACGCCACACTAAAGTAAAAGAAGATTAAGCGGAAGCTCTTGAAGAGCCAGAGCCAGATAAGGATCCAGCGGTTAATAATGAGCCCGTCGTGAGCTTCTTTTTCTCTTTCAAGAGAACGCTCACGACCTGGGGCTCATTATCCGCTGGATCATTGACGGTTAACTTATTTTTCTTATTGACAGCTTTTCCTTTACCTGCTGTCAATAATAAGAAAAATAATTATTTAACCGTCAATAATCAAGACTAAATAATTTTTCTTTAAATAAATTTCTATATCTCTTTTCTTAAAGAAATTTATAAGAAAAATTAATTTAGATCTTGATTAGAGAAAAGCTTGTTTTTCTTTTTATTATTTTCCAAAATTTCATTTTGATGAAAGAAAATAATAAAAGAAAAAAATCCAAGCTTTTCGATTTCCTTTTCATACTTCCTTCTTTTGTCTTTATTATCAATTGGCTGTTCTTTTTTCCTTTATTTTATTGCCAATTGATAATGACAAAAAGAGAAGGAATTAGAAAGGAAATCTTATCATTAATTTTTATTCATTTGAAAGAACAGAATTAATTGGATCATAATATCCGTCCATCATTGAGTCCTTTAAAAAGAAGAAAAGATTGGGACTCAATGGACGGATAATGATGATCCAATTTCTGTTCTTGAATTCAAATGAAAATTAATGATCCTGGCTGTAATGATGTCTTCGTTCCACCGTCTATCAATAAAGAAAG
>CAUYUJ010020102.1:0-82908 GCA_963575745.1 Prorocentrum cordatum | reverse complement strand
TCTTTAGAAGATCGTGATCGTAACTGGCTGACTCTTAATAAAGAGAAGGGAGAACGGTCAGCCAGGTAGTTACGATCATACGATCTTCAAAGAAAAGAAAGGGAAATATGATCCAGTGTTCATTCTCTTTTCTTTAGAAGCGGTTGATTTGTCGTCCATCGAAGATGGGAGCTCAAGCTCACGACCAATCTAATGATCCGCTTCTATAAGAAAAGGTATTGAACACGGATCATCAATATTTTCTCTCACTTAATCATCATCTTTTTTATAAAATGAAAATGCAAACTTCCTTTCAGGAAAATATGTTTGCTTGAATTTTCATTTTATTAAAAAAGATGATTAAGTGATAAAGAAAATATTGTAATGGAAAGTTCGAACCCACCAAATGATTAAAAGAAAAAGAAATTAAACGTTGTGATTACATGATCGTTTTTCTTCTTTATTGTGAACGATCATCACAACTTTTAACTTTTTCTTTTAATCGGTGGGTTCTAATAGAACTTTCCATTAACACGCCATTTAATTTCTCTCTCTCTTAATTATCTCCAGATTGCATTTCCTTTTGTCTTTCTTTAAGGAAATGAAAGCAATCTGGAGATGAGAGAGAGGAAATTATAAGGGCGTGTTAATGTGGCGGGGCTCGAAGAGCCTCAGGTCCTGATGACCTGACCGCCTGATGATGGATCGGATCGGATCATGATGTCCGTCCCAATTGCTGGCATCCTAACTTTCCCATGATCCGTCTGGAGAAGAAATAGGATCATGAGGGGAAAGTTGGATAGAGCCAGCGAGACAGGACATCAGATCCTCCTGATCCATCATCCATTACAGGAAATAAGATCCCCGCATCAATTCTCTTATCTGTTGACCTTCCTTTCTTTAAATAATTTGTCAACAGATAAAAAGAGAATTGATTAATGCGGGGATTATTTTATTTCCTGTAATGATTTCCTTTCAAAATTGTATTTTTCTTATTAAAAGAGAAACGGAGAGACACTATGATGGCCAATCAAAGATTGAAGGCCTGAAGCCTTGCATCATTAACCGTGTCTCTCCTTCTCTTTTAAATAAAATACAATTAAATGAAAGGAAATACATTTTCTTAAATAATTTTTCTTTCTTTAATTGTAGATCACATGGAGGATAATAAATGAAAAGGAAACATTATCCTCCAGATCTACAATAGAAAGAAAAAGTTAAGAAAAATGTTGATGGAGATCAGATCGAGGATCCTATGGTCAGGCATCGTGCTCATCAGGAGCACAAATGATTAAAGCCTGACCGTGGAAATAGGATCCTCTTCATGATCTCCATAATCATCAGGAAATTTGGATTTTCTTTATGATCGACGGTCATTTTCATTGCGATCATAAAGAGAAAATCCTTTTTCCTGATGAAGATTCCTGATGCATACGATCATCTCCTGGTCTCACTTTCGGGCTCTCAAAAGAAAGGAATTACGAGCCCAAAGTAAAGATGAGACAGAGAAGAGATCGATGCTACAGGAATCCTTCTTTTTTCTAAATTCTTTTTTCATATGATCGTATTTCTGGCTGACGATTCTTTTTTATCTTTCTTTTAGTCAGCCAGGTCATTACGATCATAAAATGAAAAAGAATTTTTAAGAAAAAAGAAGACAGGAAATCGCATTCATGAATTTGATTTTAATAATTATCGTAATGAAAATGACCACCGATAAATTATTTTAAAATCAAAATTCATGGGATTTCCTGTGTCTCTTGATCACTAATCTCTTATTTTCTTTTCTTATTGTGAGCCCTTTTCTTTTCTCTTTATTGAGGGCTCACAAGAAAAGAAAAAAGAGATGGATCAAGAGACTGAATCTCTCTTATGCTGGCCCATGAGCCCGTTCCTTTTTCATTTTTATTTTGGGCTCATGATATGGCCAGCATTTAAGAGAGATTCGATTCCTGAACCTAAGAAATGAATTGATGACTCACGAGCAAGATGCATTCATCCTCAAGATGAAGCTCGTGACTAGTCATCAATCATTTTCTTAGGAATGCAGGAATCCATTGAGACACGATCTTACTGCTGGCATCTTATCACCGGTTAAGCTCTTGAAGAGCGTGTCTTTACCCGGTGATCAAGAAGATGCCAGCGATCGTGTCTCAATCTTTCCTTTATGAAAAGAAAAATGGAAATCTATTGTGGGCTACTTTCTTGATCTCTTTATTATGCCCACAATATTAGATTTCCTTTTTCTCTTTCATAAATGAAAGGAATCCATTGTCTTCACGAGCTTCCAGAAGAGCCTTTGAGGGCTCAGCTCGTGACAATGGATTCGATCCGTCTTGTAGAAGCGCTTTCTTCAGCTTCAGGCTGAACGCTTCTAGACGGATCATGTGGGCCCAGCGTAGCTGTCATCTGAAGATGAGGCCCACATCATTTCCTTTAATAATTTCTTTTATGAAAATGGAATTTGGTGGCTGAACGAAGTTCTTCAGGAACGAGCCACCATTCCATTTTCAAAAAGAAAGTAAAGGAAATGATTGTCTCTTAAAGAAATATGATTATACACGGTCCTATGTCTTTAATCTCTTTTATTTATGTGGCCACCATTGGCTTTTCTTTCTTATGATTGTGCCAATGATTGTGTGGCCACATAAAAAGAGAATTAAAGACGGACCGTGAATCATTTTCTTTTAAGAGACGGAATCCATAAGTTCACGAGCATTATTCAATCACGATTGTCTTTTTTTAAGTGATTGAGCTCGTGAACATGGATTCCAATTCCTTTCCATAACCGTCGGTCCATTAAGAGCTCCTCACGGTTCTTCTTTTAAGAGCTCTTGACCGACGGTTGGAAAGGAATCTTCATCACGAGATCCGAGATCACACATTTCTTTATGAAAAGTTAATAACCAGACGGTTAGAGCCTCAGCTCAATAATGATCCGTCTGTTAACTTTTCATAAAAGAAATTGTGGATCTGTGGATCAATATCGTGATGAAGGAAAAGAAATTATAAATTTAATAATTACGTCCTCCTTGTCCTTTCCTTTCTCATTTATAATCAATTGTGTTTTCATTCCCTTTTCACAATTGATTAAGAGAAAGGAAAGGAACTGAGGAGGACGTATTAAATTTAATTTCTTTTCATCCAGTATCTGGGGCTTGCAGCAGCGTAACGCTCTGTGCGGTCAGCCTTTGAGGCTGAGCAATCGAAGATTGCCCGCACGATGGCCATCAGGCCATCCTCGAGTATAGCTCCGCAGGACCCTAGAAATATAATCTCAAGATCAGGAATATAATCCCATGTCCTTAAAGGAAAAGATTATTAAAGTTCTTCTCTTTGATTCCAAGGCATGGATTTAAGCTGGACAGATTTCCATTTCCTTTACAGCCATTTCCTGGCTTAACCGTTAACGGTTGTTAAAGAACTTCCTGATGATTGATACCTTTCTCTGGGTCTCCTTCAGGAGAATAACATTCCATGCCTGTAGATCTCTTCCTGTAGATGGTTCCTGAGGTTCTTGAATTCTTTATTCACAGTGAGTTTCTTGGTTTCCTGTGGTTCTTTTTCATTATCTCCTAATAAGATCTTGGTTCTTTTCATTCCTGTGATTCTAACAGCCAGTAATTAATGATCTCATGGCTATTACTTCTTTTTCTCATTGGTTTTATAGTTGTCATTAAAAATTATTCATATTCTTTATGGTCATCCATTATCTTCTAGCATCTGGCTATTATTTATGGGCTAATTCGTACCTTAATAATCTTTGGGCTATACAAAATCTTTGGGCTATTTTATTTCACTTCCTATATCTTTTCTCTAATCCCAGAAGTTTTGGAAGTTTTGGTTTCAATATCTGATTCTCTCTTGTAAAAATGTAATTTTCTTATCTTTCTTTTCTCTTTACCACCATTGGTTTATTTTTAGGAATTCATTATTTTATGGTCGTAACAACTTAAATTTCTTATTTACATTTCTTTACATTTAATATTTTATCAGATCTTATTTCTGGGGATTGAGACACTTATTTTCCTGTCGTAACAACTTATCTTTCTTTTCAGCATTCATTATCTTACGTTCATTATCATTATTAATATTTGGTTTTCTTGATTATCACTCTTCTTTTTGGTCTCTTAAATTATTTTCTTACAATTATTTTCTTTCTTTAAGGAATTTGGGTATTATTTTTGGGTTTTCAATCGTCAAGCATTGGGTTTTTTCATTAATAACTTCTTGTCTTTACATATTATCTTATATCTAGGGATTATAACACTCATCTTCTATATCTTTTCTCTTTTCTCTTTTCATGGGTTTGCATTTTGGTTTATCATATCATTTCATTTCTAATCTTTTCTAATCATTTCTTCTCTCCAGTTTCAATCTTATATTTCTTTACATTTAGTATCTTGAGTTTATGGTCCTTAATGGTCAATGGTTTCCAATGGTTTATATTTTGTCTTTACAATTTTCTTTTTTACTGGCATGAGAGTAGCTCTTAGTTATCTTTCTTGATTCCCACAGCAGTGGGTTTACAAATTGGTTTTTCATTTCATTACGTTTACTTCTTTGCATTACTTTTTTCTTACAGGATTACATTTCTTTCATCTTCTCCTTGGTGTTCTTCTTTTTTGTCTTCTTCTTTGGAGTTGTAGTTTTTCTTTTTCTTTAGCAACTCCAAAGAAAAGAGAAGACAAAAAGAAAAGAAGAACACCAGAAAGGAGAAGATAGAGCAAAGAAATGAATTAATCCTGATAAGAAAAAAGATAAGAGTTGTAATTTCTTTTCTAATTCCTCTTCTGGAAGATCTCTCTTAAGAGAAGCGCGTGAGCGCTTCATTGGCGGTCAGCTTAAGCTGAGGATCATCGGATCCCCGCCAATAGCGTCAGCTGTATGCTGCCGCAGGCCCAAAGGATTCCCGGATGAAATAAAAGAAATTGAAAATGTTGGAGCGAGCAATTGACCGAAGGTCTTTCTTTTATTTTGAAGCTCGCTCGTACAACATTTTCATTCTTTTATTTCAGGAATCCGTCATTAATTTTTATACGAAAATGCTTTATTTTTCCTTTATGATCCTCTGTTCCTTTCTTTCTTTTAATAAGAGGATCATAAGGAAAAAGCATTTTCATAAAAATTAATTCCAAGATTTCCTCTTATTTTATTTTGAATAATTTTCCTTTCTCTTTCTACAACTGGCCAATAAGAAGGTGGGCCTAAAGCCCAGGCCAGTTAGAAAGAGAAATTGGGGAAAATTATAAAAAATAAAAGAGGAAATCGTATGAAAGGAATCCAGGTTAAGCTCTTATTTTCTTGTCAAAGATGTCCGTCCTATTCCTTCTTTAATCCTTTTTTCTCTTTGGACGGACATCAGACAAGAAAATATAAGAGCTTAATCACAGGATTCCTTCATAATTTTCTTTTTCCTTATCATCATCAACCATTGACGGTAAGCTGATCGAGACAGACGCTTCAAGAAAGAAAAGGTTAGGCGTCTAAAGTCTCGGTCGCTACCGTCATGTTAATGATGATGGAAAAGAAAATGGATCATTCTGAGGCTCTTCCTTCGATCTTTCCTTCACTAATGTTGGCATCAATAATAATGACAGAAAAGAATGCCAACATTGAAGGAAAGATAAGGAAGGCCTCAGAAGAGAAGATAGGTTAGGCGGTAAGTTATGCGCTGAAGCGCTTCCAAGAGAATTTCTTGAATTCTTCTGGAAAATCTTATATTTTCATTCTTTTTAATTTTCCTTTCTCTTTCTTAATGTAGCGCGTAAGCCTCAGCTTAGGTCTTAAGACCCGCGCTACAAGATTAAGAAAGAGAAGATGAGGAAAATTAATGACAGAATGAAAAAAGTTTTCCAGAAAAGAAGAATTCTCTTGGATTAAGACGCCTTCATCAATCTTTTCCCTTTCACTATTTCTCTTTTATCAAATTGATTGCATTTTAATTTCTTGTTTGCAATCAATAAAAGAGAAAGTGAAAAAGGGAAAAAGAGTGATTGTGAAGAAGGCGTCAGGAAGCCCTTAGAAAAAGAATGGTGGATATGAGGCTCATTCAGGATCAATAGCTGTCTGAGATTCCGTCTGGCTTCCTCTGGCTCTCTTAAATAATAGCCAGACGGGTAATGCTCAGACGCTATTGATTGTGAATAATGAGCCTCATCCTCATATTCTTTTCCTTCAAGGGCTTCCTAAGACATTTTCTTTAATTATTTTCTCGTTTTCTCTCCTTTTCATCAACAAATTGTCTGCTGGTTCGCTCTTAAGAGCCAGCCTAAGGCTGCCAGCAGATGATCAATTGGTTGAAAAGGAGAGAGAGAAAATAATTTTATAAGAAAATGTCGTAAAGGAAAATTGCTTTCATGTGATCTTTGAGTTGACTGGAAATTCTTTCTTTTTCTTTTATAAGCCGGTCAACAATTCAAAGATCACATAAGAAAGCTCTGGAATTTTCCTTTCATAAGAAATAGCTGTATCGCTTACGCTCTCTTTAATTTTCTTTATTTTTAATCTTTGATCACAGCCGTTCTCTTGGATCCCATCCTCAAGATGGAGTCGACGGCTGTCAAAGATTATAAAAGAAAATTAAAGGTTTCCTATTTTTCCTCTTTAATTTCTTCTCTTGAATGTGAACAATAATGATGAACGGAACGGAACGTTCTTTAATGTCGTTCATCAGTTCACATTCTTGTAGAGAAGAAAATTAAAGGGAAAAAAGGAATGGTATCGATTCCCCAGATTCATTTAACAATTTCTGGAAGACTGACCGCATCAAAGAGAAAAAGAAAGTTAAGCGGTCAGTCAGAAATTGTTAATGAAAATGAATCTGGAAAGGGAAACGATACGTCCAGAAACTTATGCTGTCTCATCTGCTGTCACCTTTCCTTTCTCTTGTGACAGCATGACAGCGTTTCTGGACACCATTCCTTTTCCTTGACAGCTAATATCTTGTCCGCTCATCATCTTTCTGGTGGCTCTTCTTTTCTCTAACCGTCAAGGAGCCACCACTGGAAAGAAGATTATGGCGGACAAGATTCATTCATTAGCTGTCAAGAGAAAGGAAATAAAAGAATGTTGTGATGGATCAATCTTGCCTTTCTTCCGCTTCATCTTTAATGTGTTGTCTGGCTCTTAGAGCCCACATTAAAGATTAATGAAGCGGAAGAGAAGATTGATCCTGAACATTCGTTTATGTGGGCGTCAGCTTTAGCTGAGGCTCTTCAGGAGCCCGCCCACCTTTCCACCGTAAATCAATCTTAATTTTTCTTTTAAAAGAAAAAATTAAGATGGACGGTGGAAAGAGATTCCTGACGATCCGCTCTTGACTTTTCTTCCATTAGTGGGCGGGTCTTTCAGGACCCATGGTACAACTGTGCGCCCACTGAAGAAAAGCAAGAAAGCGGATCATGGTCAGGAATCTTGATTGAAGTTTTCTTTGACTTGCCGGTAGAAGGTTAACGTGGGCTCCTGATGAGCCTCAGCATCGGCTGACAAGTTAACACCGGCAATCAAAACTTCAATCTGAACACGGCATCCAAATGAATTCTCCGCTGACAGCTGTTTCCTTCTCTCTTTCTTTAAGGAAGGAAATGTCCAGCTGTCGATAGCGGAGAATGATTCATTTGGTGATGCCGTGTTCGTTTCCTTTTCATCTGCGGTCTAATCTCTTGTTCTTTTTTAACTTATTTGCTGGCATCAGCTTCAGGCTGATAATACGCCAGCTGGTAAAAAAGAAAGAGAAGACCGCAGATAAAGGAAACAGATTCCTTGCATTTAGACGGTTAATGATCAAGAGCTGTTTATCTGCTGCAGCAGAAGCTCTTGATTAACCGTCTGCAAGGAATCGATCACCGTTAAATTCCTTTCCTTTCCTTCTTTCTTCTGTTCATCTTGAGGATGAGGCCTTAAGGCCAACAGAAGAAAGGAAAGGAAAAAGGAATTTTATACCGGTGATCTGTCTCTTGACATTAAATCTCATGCTTTCTCTTCCTCTTTCCTTCTTTTCTTTTACAAAGAAAGAGGGAAAGCATGAGATGTCAAGAGACAAGAGACGGTCACGATAATAAGAGCGAACAAGCTTTGCTTGGCTGGCCTTCAGGCCTTAGCTTCGCTATTATAGACCGTCTCTTATTTCCTTTTTTAAAAAGAAGAAAACAAATAAAAAGAAGAAAATGTAAAATGAAAAATGACAAATTAAAATTTGTGATAATCATTTTTCATCATTTTCTTCTGTTTGTTTTCTCTTTTTAAAAAGGAAAGGAATGATGACATCATATTATTTTCTTTTTTCTTTTGATGTGCTCCTAAGAGCCAGCTGATGCTGACATCAAAAGAAAGGAAAAGAATGTCATCATTCGTTGACGGTACGATCGTGATCATCTTTTTTCTTTAATGTGTTTCATCGAAGATGAGCGCTGCAGCGCAACACATTAAAGAAGAAAAGAGAACACTGATCGTTATTACCGTCAACATTAGATTTCTCATATTTCTTCTGATCGTCTGTTCTTTTGATGGCTAAGCGGTTAGTGGACCCGAAGGTCCGAAGAACTAACCGCCATCAAAAGAATCACAGACGATTCAGAAAGAAATAGAAATCTAATCATCTTCTCTTTTATAATCATTTTTATTTTTAATTATTTTCTTTTAATTGTTGTCACAAAAGAATAAAAGAAAGACAACAATTAATATAAGAAAATAATTTTAAAAAGGAAAATGATTAAAGAGAAGATGAAAAGAAAATGATTATGAAAGAGAAATTTCTGTCTCTGAACCAATCGGTGGATGAATTAATGAGCTGAGGCTCTCATCCACCATTACGATTGGTTCAAGAGACAGAATTATTTCCTTTCATCATTTTCTTTCATTCCTTGACGATAAGATTAATTTTTTCTTTTATTTTCTTTTATAAAAGAAAAATAATCTTGTCAAGGAATGCTTCATTTACATTTCTTTGATAAGTGATCACACTAATGCTGGATCGTGCTTTCAAGCACATGATGATCCAGCGTAATCACTTACAAAGAAAAATTGTAAATGAAGACTTCAATGACAGGATCTTCTCTTGACATCTTTCTCCTGACCATAATCATGTGCTGTTTTCCTTTCTTTCCTTTGTTCAGCACATGATTTAATGGTCAGGCAGATGTCAAGAGAGAATCCAATCGTCATTGAAGTGCCACTGAAGTGGCTTCTAATAGCCGTGTCAATGATGAACATAAATTCCTTTCCTAAGAGCTCTCTTCCGTCTCTTTAATAAAAGAGAAAAGGAACGAGACGGAAGACATGAGCTCTTAGAAAGGAATGTTCATCCACACGGCTATTAGATCAGGGCTACCTAGGGTTCCTTCTCTTAAAGGTGGCTCGCCACCATTAATAAGAGAAGGAAGGTAGCCCTGATGCAGCTGCAGCTGCGTTCCCGTCTTCATGGTCGGTATGATTGAGCGCCTCAGCGCAACCGACCGACGGGAACATTCCTGGCCGAAGAAACAGCTGATAGAAGAGCTTGAGGCTCATCAGCTGGTGGCCAGGAATATTGGATTTTCATCAGGAAAATCCAATTCTTCTTTCAAAGAGAAAATCATTTCCTGTAAATAAAATTTCTTTTCTTCAATTGAAGAAATTTTACAGGAAATATTTTCTCTTGAAATAAGAGGACACGGCATTAAAGAGAGCGAAGATCTGTGGATCAGCGCCTGAAAGGCTTGCTTTCGCTCTCTTCAGCCGTGTCCGATGGATTCATCATGATGGAAAAGAAAAAGGAAGATGATCGTTCTCCTGACCCTTTCGTTTCTTCTTTTATTGGGTCAGGGAATTGAACGATAATCTATTTCCTTTTTCTTCATCATGGAATCCATCGTCCGTCAATCCTTTTTTCTTTTATTTGATCGTGAACGATTGAGATCGTAATGAACACGATCATAAAATAAAAGAAAAGATGGATGACGGACTGATTCCTGATCTATACTTTCTTTTTTCCTTTCATTGGGGCTCCACAAACAAATAATAAAGAAGGAGCCCCAATTAATGAAAGAAAAACAAGAAATATGATCAGGAATCGAGAAGCTCCTCCGCACTATTAATTCCTTCTCTTATTATTGAATTCTATTTTCATTTACGAGAAGAATTCAATAAGAGAAAGAATTAAGTGCGGACAAGGGAGCTTCGCTTTCATTCATTCTCTGTGATAACAATTTCATTGATTGAAAATATGACAGATTTCTTCAGGAAATCATTTTCAATCAATAGGAAATTGTATCACAAGGAGAATGAATGATTTTCAATTAAAAATTTTATTTATTATTATGCTCGGGAATTATCGAAGGTCAAAAGAAAAGGAAGAGGACCTTCGATCCCGAGCATAAGAATAAATTTTTAGATTGAAAATGGAAAGGGAAATAAGATCGTGTCCTCATTCTTTTCTTTCAAAAGGAAGAAAAAGAAAGAAAAGAATTTAGGAGGACGTACGATCATTCCCTTTCCAACAATTCCTTCATGAAAAGAAAATTGGATAATACTGGGCCAATAGCCGCTGTCCTTTCTGTCTCTTATAAGAGCGGCTATTAGTGGCCCAGTATTCAATTTTCTTCATGAAAGGAATTGGAAGACCTCGGGTAAAAGCAAATGACAAAGAAAAATGAATCCACGTGATCTAATGAAGCTGAAGCTTCCACGTGGATTAACTTTTCTTACATTTGCTTTTATGACACGAGGTCTTCCTTCAATGACGGATTAATAATCTTCTCTTGCATCATCCTGACATGTGCTGGCTTCCCTTCTTTTCCCTTGCCAGCACATTCAGGGTCAGGATTCAAGAGAGATTATATCCGTCCATTGAAGAATCCATTGCTTCCTACACGAGCATAATAATCGCTTCCAACCGCTGTGTCCCTCAGGACTTTCTCTTTTTATCAGCGGTTGAAAGAAGCGATTAGTATAGCTCGTGAGAAGACAATGGATTGATCACCGGTAATTTCCTCTCCTTTCTTGTGGTTAATATTATCTCATCATCAGGATGAGATTAAACACAAGAAAGGAAAGGAAATTTGTACCGGTGATCGTCTCTTGATCCGGGGCATAATCTCTTTTTCTTTTCTTTAAAAGTGGCGTGTCCCTCAGGACAATCGTTCGCCAATTTTAATAGAAGAAAAGAAAAAAGAGATGCCCGGATCAAAGAGACGTTATTTTCCTGTTATTTTCCTTTTCTCTTTTCATAGATGAGCTCAACAAACAATTAAGAAAAAGAAAATATTGTTTGTTGATTGAGCTCATCATATTATGAAAAGGAAAAGGAAACAGGAAAATAACACATCCTCCGACTCTTAATTTCCTTTCTTTTTCTTTTTAATTGATCGGATCTTCCATTTCATTACGATCAATTAAAAGAAAAGAAAGGACAAGAGTCAATGGAGGATGGATCCGTGTGAACCTTAATTCCTTGCCTACAATTGATGGTCAAAGGAATGAAAGATAACCATCAATTGGCAAGGAATTATAAGCGTTCACACTGGATCGCATTCCTAACTTCTTCTTTCTTATCTCCAGTGCCACATTAACCGCTGATGCCTCAGCATCTTATTTGCGGTAAACCCATCATGTGGCACTGGAAAAGAAAAGAAAGAAGAAAAGCGGTTAGGAATGCCTTTCCTGTGATCGAAGATCGATTAACCGTGGAAGAGCTCTGGGCTTGAAGCCCAACCAATGAGCTCTTCATTCACGGTTAATCGACAGATCACAGGAAAGATGATTGACCGTCTTCTAGAAGAGAGCTTCAATCTCAGCCTCAAGCTGAGGCTCTCTTCACGGTCAATCATATTCTTTTACAAATTTCAATTCTCTTTTTAATAATGAACGCATTCATTGGCCCTAGATTGAAACCTGAGCGGTCCAAAGGACAAAGAGTCGCTCTCTTAGGTTTCAATCTTGTGTGGGCCACTGATATGGCGTTCATTAAAAAGAGAATGTTTGTAAAAGAATAATGAAAACGATTAATGCTCGACCGTACAGATCTTGGCTTTCTTTAAAAGAAGCGTTTGAGCGCTCACGCTCGCTTCTTGAAAGACAAGATCAAACCGGTCGATCATTATGAAATCGTTTTCATGAGTTCCTTGACAACTGTCGGTTAAAGCCTTACCAGAGAATGATTTGATCGCTCGTTCTTTAACCGGTCAACCACTGAAGAGAAGTTCTTTTAGAAATGAAGGTTGACCGGGAACGAGAGAATCATTCTCTGAGGCTAACCGCCAGTCAAGGAACTCCCAACATTCCCTTTCATTGGTTTCAACTCTTGGGATCTTACCGCCAGGCACAGAACAAAAGAAAAGAAAAGACCTGGCGGTAGATCCAAAAGAGGAAACCAATGAATCGTGATCAAGCTTTCATTATCTGTTGGCAGTTCTTTATCTTCTCCTTTAATGCCAACAGATAATGAAATATGCTTGATCACGAAGGGAATGTTGGCGTGGGCATCAAGCCCACGGATAAGGAAGCCTTCCTTGAATGCGGTGTAGCTTGCTGACCTTGGGTCTTAGGACCTGGCCTGATGGCCATCAGCAAATTAGCTCACCGCAGATCCAAGGAAATATGGCTTCCTTATCAATTTTCTATTTTCTTGTGAATCATCTGCTTTGGGCTCATCAATGGGCTCATAATAAGAGAGAGAAGCGATGAGCCCATTAGCCCAAAGCACATGATTCACAATGAAAAAGAAAATTAAATAAGATTTCGTGATACCGTTCGCAAGAGATTAAACTTGATCGTTCTCTTCTTTCCTGTGCTTGCGCACATTTCTTTGAAAGGAAAGAAGATAATGAACGATCAAGTAATCTCTGAGAACGTTATCAATCATGAAATCTTATTTTAATTTTAATAAAAAATAATAATTTTCTCTTTCTAAATCTCTTTTTCTTAATGATCTCTTCTTTTTAAAATATCAGATTTTAAAAGAAAAGAAGAGATTCATTATTAAGAAAAAGTGATTAAGAGAAAAATATTTTTTATTTAAAAATAAAATAACATTTTCTTATTAAAATATAATTTTCATTAATGTGATCTTTCTTTCATTAATTTTCTTTGAAAGAAAATAGAAAGATCACAATGAAAAATTATATTTAAATATCAAGAAAATGTTTATTAGAAATTATTATTAAATTCTTTTTCTTTTCTCATAATTGCTTACTTTTAAGAAAAGTTGTAACAGCAATTAAGAGAAGAAAAATGAATTTAAATTTTAATAATTTCTAATGATTCCTTTCTAATTTTCATTCTTAATTAATTTTCCTCTCTCTTTCTATTTTAATTTGTTGTTTATCAATTTCTTTTACAACAAATTAAAATTAGAGAAAGAGAGAATGGGAAAATTAATGAATGAAAATTATATGGCGGGTATCTAACATCAGCTTCCTTATCCTTTCTCTTGAGCCTCAATGTCTGGCTCTTAAGAGACCACAGTAAAGACATGAGGCTCAAAGAGAGAAAGGAAGTGAAGCTGATATACCCGCCATAGAAAGAGAAGCTTCTAATGTTATCACTTGGTTCCACAGGGTTCCAATCTCCTTTTCCTTATCCTTTGGAACCAGTAAGTGATAACAGAAGCTTCTCTTTCAAGAGATGTCCAAACAATATTCTTCTTTCTCTTAATGATCCACCGTTACTTTTCTTTTTTATTTGGTGGATCAAGAGAAAGAAAGAAATTGTTTTCAAGGACATCTCTTTTTCCCTTTATCAATCTCTTATTTTCGATCTCTTTTCTTCTCTTAATTAATCACAATTAATTATGAAAGAGAAGAAATTAAGAGATCAAAAAAGAGATTGTTAATAAAGGGAAAAGAGAAGACAGGAGGTTTATTATAATATTTTCTTCTAAATGAATTCTTCTGAAAGAAAATAGAATTCATTATTAAGAAGAAAATATTTAAACCTCCTGATGAACGAAGTTATGATCCTCGTACTGGCGGGCTTAACCGGCATATGCCGGCTCTTTCAGAGTTAAGCACCGCCAGTGGAAGGATCACTTCGTTCATAAAGAAAGAGTTTCGATTTCTTCTTCAAAATGAATTTTCTTTATCACTTTCATTCATTTTGATAAAGAAGAAATCTTAAAACTCTTTCTTGATTCCTGATCGAATCTTGATTGAAAATGGCGGATCATCGATCGCATGATGCGATCCCGCCATCAATCAAGATTTCTTCCTTCAGGAAGACGATCAGGAATCGATTCCCTGCCTTCGATGAATCAGCTCGTCCATTAATTGTGGCCTGACGATCGCTTAACCGATCGCCACAATTAATGCTGACGAGCTAATCGAAGGCTTGGGAATCGTCATCTCTTGAATCATTAATCCTCCCCACATCTGCTGTCATATAATCTTTCCTTCTTAATGGAAAGATGACAGCAGATGACCGGGGAGGATTAATACAAGAGATGATGAAAGAAGAATTCAGGAGATCCAACAGATCCAGCAGCACTTCCTCTCTTTATTAATGTGCTGCTAGATGGATCTGTTGATGGATCTCCTTTCATGGAATTCTTCTTTCTAATGGCTCTTCTTGATTACAATCTCCTGTGATCTTCTCTCTTATGAAAAGAGAGAACGTGAAGATAATCTGGAGATTGTAATGAAGAGCCATAGATCCCGCATCTATTCTTTCTTTTTCATCAAGAAAAAGAGAATATGATGATGCGGGATCTCTTTCCTGTGACACAAATCGTGTATTTTAACCGGTTGGAAGAGCTGTCCATCAGGACTTGTTTCGCTCTTCCCGATCAACCGGTTAAACACGATTAGTCACAGGAAAGTATGTGGGCACCATTAATCGAAGGCCTGATCAAGAGACGGTCCTGAAGGACATATAAGCGTCTCTTTCTTTCAGGCCTACGATTGTGCCCACATTAGATCCGTGCGATGATGGTCCTATGATCCTGAATGAAGAGCTGCGCTGTAGCGCCAACCTGATGTTGAGCTCTTCATCATGATCAGGACCTTTGGATCGCACGGATCATTCCTTTGCAAGATCAGATCCAGACAAAAGAGCTTCATTTTCTCTTTGCAGAGAAGCTCTGTCTGGATCGCTTGCAAAGGAATGGTGGCCATCAGGGCCACAGACACGCTCTTATAAAGAAAAGAAAGAGGAAAACTGTCATCTGCAGATGCAATCATAGTTTTCCCTTTTCTTTCTTTTCTTTTATTAGGAGCGTGTCTTCTTTTCCTTTCTTCTTTGAGCCTCCAACATTCTCTTTCATTTGATGGCCTCATCATACGAGCTTACAGCTCAGGCCATCAATGAAAAGGAGAATGTGGGCTCAAAGGAAAAGAAAGGAAAAGGATGACCTGCAGGTCATCAAAAGAGTTCCTGGACGAGCTATCAAATGAAACGCAAGTGATGAAAGCGTTTCAGCTCGTCCATAAGAACTCATTTTGATTGATCTGCCGGTCATCTCCAGGACACCCATCTTAAGAAAGAGAGAATCGGTCGGTCAATCATTTTATCATTCATTTTTTATCTTATGACCGACCATTTGATTCTCTCTTTTCTTAAAGATCCAGGGTGTCCAGGGAATCCATCGGTCGGCCTAAAGTTGCGCACAATCAACGATTGAAGAAAAAGAAAGGAAGCAATCGTTGAGCGCACCTTTATTAGAGCCGACATTATCGATGGATTCGTAAACGATTGTTGACATCAATCTTCTTATTCTTCCGCTTTCTTATTATCTTCTTTTATGTGTTGGCAATTAATAAGAGACAAGCCAACACATAGAAGAGAATAAAGCGGAAGAGAAGATTGATAACATTCGTTTACATGAACACATTCTCACAATAAAATAATTTTAATAAATATTTTCTCTAATTTCCTGATGAAATTAGAAAGAAGAAAATATTTAAAATTAAAATTAATTATTGTAAGAAAATGTGTTCCTTTCCTTTACTTAAAGAAAAATAGAAAATAAAATTAAAATTTAATGCCAACATGATTTCATCTTGAGGATGAAGTTGGCATGATATAAAATTTAATTTTATTTTCATTTTTCTTTTTAATAAAAGAAAGAAAACAAATTAGGAAGAAGAAGAAATAGAAAAATGAGTTTTCAATCAAAGATTGATATTTTTCTTTTATTTCTTCTTCTTCATTTGTTTTCTTTTTTCTTTTATTAAAAGTAAAGGAAAGAATCAGGAGATCATTAATTGTTTTCTTTTCTTTTCTTAAAAACAATTAATTATTGATCTCATGATTAATTTCCTGTTGATAACTTTCATTTTATTATTGTGGCTCAACAATAAGATCAAGACAGAGCCACAATGAAATGAAAGTTATCTTCAACAGGAAATTTGTCTCTTCTGGATTCTTCTTTTCTTTATTTTTCTTTTCTTAAAAGTGGCTCACAGAAGAAAACAAGATAAGGAAAAGCCACTTAATAAGAAAAGAAAATAAATGAAAAGAATTGAATCAGAAGAAGAGACAATGAGGACATCACATTATCAAATCCTATTTCTTTCTCTTTCATTTGTCTTTGTGGGCATCTTGATGATGGCATATCCACAAAGAACAAATGAATAAGAGAAAGGGATTTGATAAGATGTCCTCATTCATTCATTGTCTATCAGCGGATCATTAGCATTTAGCAAGCAATTTTCTAGATTAAAGAAAAGGAAAATTGCTGATTGCTAATGATTCTCCGCTGATATGAAAGACAATGAATGGTTACCTTGACTTCTTCTTTTCTTTTTTAAAGAGCCTGGCGGTTATCATAAGAGCGTCAGCATAAGCTGATTCGCTCCAGAAGAGCCGCTCTTATGACCGCCAGTCTCTCAAAAGAAAAGATTGTCAAGGAAACAGAAAGAAAAAATTACAATTATTTTCCAAGATTTCTTGTTTAACCGTCAGCAAATAAATGAAGAGAAGAAAGATAAGCTGACAGTTAAATAACAAGAAATCTTTAATGGAAAATTAATTATTTTTTCTTTCTAATCGTGTTCTTATTTTTCATTTTCTTTCAGAGAAAATGAAAAGAACAAGATTAACCATCAATCATGACCTTCTTTTTTAATATGAAAAGTTAATTGGACGGTTGTTATTTTTCTTTTCGTTTACCGTCCAACTTTTCATTATTAAAAAATAAGTGATCATGATGATGGTGAAAAGAGATTACGGACGGTCCAGTTTTCCTTCTTTTTCTTCTTTCTTGTGGAGCTTGAAGCTTCAATCTACGATTGCCAAAAGAAAGACAAAGAAAAAGGGAAAACAATTGACCGTCCATTAATAATCTCTTTTCCCCAGATTCTCCATTTGAATTACCAGAAGTTAGTAATCCACCGCAGGCATCATCTCTTCTAGAAAATGAATTCTTTATCTGCCTGCGGTGGATCTAAATTCTGGAATTCAAGAGAATCTGGGCTTTCCTGCGGAGCTATACACTGTGATGGCCTTACGGCCATAAGGCGGTGAGCTTACAGCTCAGCATCGAAGATGACCGCCTTGCACTCCGTGCCTATGCTGCCGCAGGCCCCGATAAAGACAGGAATTCTTCAAAAGAGATTCAGGAACACTTCCTATAGATTCATTACATTCCTTTGAAACCAAGAAAGAGACTGACAAGAGAGAATTCTAATTCCTTACCCTTTATCATTATTTTTTTATAAGAAAGAATTAAAGAAAACTATGATGGCATATCAAATGCCAGTTTTCTTTTCTTTCTTTAAAAAATAATAGATTGTGGGAAAGGAATTATCTGGCGGTCACTTAAAAGAAAATATGAGATGTGAGCACGTGGATGGCCATCAGGCCAGGACTTAGGACCAAGCTCCGCTTTCCACGAATTGTGCTCACATCGTCTCTTTTCTTTTAATTATTGACCGCCAGATGAATCACCGGTCATACAATTATTTTTCTTTTCTATAAAATCTTGATTCCTTGAGGGAATGATCAGACAAGATTTTATTTTAGAAAAGAATAATAATTGGTTGATAACCGGTGATTGATTCCTGATCCTGTCCGATCTCTTTTCTGGTCTCACATCTTCTTTGGGCTCAATTCTTTCTTTAATGGAGAGCCCAAAGGTGAGACCAGTTCGATCGGACAGATGATGATCAGGAATTGCAGCTGTCGAGCTGCCAACAATAGAAAGCTTTCTTCTCTCCGGCCAAGATCTCATGCCAGCATTATATGTGTGCGGCATCAGCCATAAGCACACGCTGCATTAGATTACCTTGGCCGGGAGAAAGCTTCTATTGGCAGCTGCAGCTGCAGATCGGCTCATGAAAAGCTGTCATCTTCGACATCAGGTCGGACAGCTATTGAATCATGAGCCGATCCTTTCCTTTATTTAAAGAAAGAATAAGGGAAAAGGAGGAAGCGAGAGGCACTGTAGTGCCAGTTTGAAGACTGTCTCGCTTGCAATCTCCTTTTCCATTTTTCTTTCTTTAATAATAAAGGAAAGGAATCAGGATCCTATTTTCTTTCTTTTTTCTCTTTATAAATGTTGGCACACAAGAAATTAATGATCATGCCAACATTAAAGAGAAAAAGAGAAGAAAATATAAGGATCCTGATTCAATCCAGTGTGATAATAGCCTGTCCGTACGATGGAAGCAAGCTTTCATAAAGAAAAGCCAACGCTTGCTTCCATCCGGACAGGAATTACGCTCACACTGGATTATTCCTTGACCGCACATGCTTTCCTTCTCTTTGACTGGCAAAAGAAAGAGAGATGAGACTGCCAGTCAAAGGAAGGAAAGAAAATAACGGTCAAGGAATTCTTTTCATTCATGGAATTTTCTGTCATCTATTGGATCAGGAATAACTTTCCTTTCCTTTTCTATCTTCTCCTATTAAGAGCATGAGTGCTCAGGAGAAGATTGATTGCAAAGGAAAGAAATGAAAGTTATTAATTCCTGATCCAATGATGACTTCAAAGAAAATTCCAGAGAATGAAAAGATCAAGAGTTCATAATTTTCTATTTCCATTATCGTGTGCATCAGCATCGGCTGATAGGAAAGCACACGATGAAAAAAGAAAAATAAAAGAACTCATGATCGAAAGAAGGAAATCCAACATTTCTTTATTTTTCTTATTGATCGTGCACTGATGTGCTCGCAGACGATCAATAGAAAGAAAAATAAATGAAAATGTTGGATGAAGACCTCAAGAAAGAAGACAAGAAAAGAAAAAGAAGTTCGTTCATCAAGGAATAAAGAACACGAACTTCTGATAATCTTTTCTTTCTTTCTTTCTTCTATGAGGTCTTCATATTTCCTTCTTTCAATTTCTTTTTAATCTTTTCTTCCATTAACATCTCCATTTCCAACATTCACTTTAAATAAAAGAAAGGGAATTCGTGAATGTTGGAAGAGATGTTAATGATAGAAAAGATAAAGAAAATGAAGACCTGCCATAGACTCTTGGCTTCTGACTCTTGATCTGTTAACCGCTGACAGGCTCTTGAAGAGCAAGCTATGCTTATGTCAGCTAAATTAACAGATCATCAAGAGTCATTAAGCTCAAGAGTCAGCAGGTCATAGGAATCCATAATTTTCTTTTCTTCTTCTTTCTCAAGAGTGAGCCAATGATTGATGGAGAGCTGCGCTCTGTCCTTCAGGACCATGCCATCAATCGCTCACTCTTGAAAAGAAAGAAGAAAAAAGAAAGGGATTCCTCATTTACATTTTGATAAAGAAAATTAATCTTTGTTTGTGCGGACGTATAAAAGAAAATAGAAAATAAAAGAATGTCCGCACACGTAAATTGAGCACACGATGGAATCATAAGACAATCATTTTTTTATTTCCTTTTCTTTTTCTTTATTGTGGTGATCGAAGATCAGCTGATCACAATAAAGAAGAAAAAGAAAAGATAAAAAATGATGTCTTTGATTAATAATCGTGTGCTCATGATCCAGCTTAAAGAAGAAAAGCGTTTCGAGCAAGCTCACAAATTCCCAAATGCTTGCTCGTGATTGAAACGCTTTCTTCGCTGGATCATAATTCCTTGACGGCTTACGTTTTCATCTCTAAACCTTTGACTGGCGGGCTTAAGGCCCCAATTTCATTGGCCAGTCAAAGAAAAGTTAAGAATGAAAACGTACCGTCAAGGAATGAAGACTCAGTGGGCCCTAAGAAATGAAAGAGAGAGAGAAAAGAAAGTGCGCATATGATGGCATTGATATGCCTGCGCACAATTAATTCTTTTCTCTTGTTCTCTCTTTCATTAGGGCCCACCAACTATTCTTTCCTTAACAACTTCTTTCCCACATTCATTATTTTATTTATTTTATCATCAGATAATATAAAATAAAATAATTATAAAATGTGGAAAGTTGTTAAGAGAATAGTTGGCTGAGTCTTAATGTCAAGAGTTTAAAACTGGATTAGGGACCTGATCAACCGCAGCTTCATTTCTTTTACTTTTAATAACTGGCGGTCCTTAACGAAAAAGATCAAAGATTGATTATCCGCCAGTTAAAATTAAAAGAAAGAAATGAAAGCGGTTGATGGTCCTGAAATCCAAGTTTTCTCTTGACATTAAATTTGGGCCTGTCTTTATGGCCCACGAATCATTTCTTTTAAAATTATTGCTGCAATGAGCGAAGGAATGCCCGCAGCAATTAATTAAAAAAATGATTGTGAGGCCATAAGAAGGAAGAGCATGATTGGCCCAATAATCCCTTGTTCTTTTATGTGTGGGCCATCATTTAGCTCTTCCTTCAAGGCCCACATTTGATGGCGGTAAAAAAGAAAGAGACAATTGATCGAGCAGAAGATAAAAGAAAAGGGAAAGCTCGATCGTCTCTTTCTTTACCGCCATCATCATCCAGTGTAATCAACTGCCTGTCCATACGTTGGAGCAAGCTTATCAAAGGAATTATAAGAATCTTGCTTGCTCCACCGGATGTTAGGACAGGCATTACACTGGATGGAAAGGAATCCATGCCGGCATTCGCAAGCTTTCTTTTCCGCTCTTATTGAAAAGGAAATGTGCTGAGGCACCAATCGCAGATTGATTTCCTTTTCAAGAGCGGGAAAGCTTGCACCGGCATGAATGGATTCCTTTCGACAGGTGAATAAGTTAAAGAAAAGAAAAATTTAAAATTTCTTTCATGTGCTCGTAAGAGAGCGAATGCTCGCACATGAAAATTAAATTTTCTTTTCTTTAACTTTAGAATCACCTGTCCTTTCCTGTGATTAATCTGCTGCGGACGATTAATGTGAACTCCTTTTGTGCTTCAGCACGAGTTCACATGTCCGCAGAAGCAGATTAATGCGCTGAAGCGCCACAGGAAAGCATTTTCTTAAAAGAAAATGAAAAATAAGAGACGCACTGAATCAGTCTTGATCTGAAGATCAAATAGAAGGACTGTTTCCGTCTCTTATTCATTTTCTTTAAGAAAATGATGAGGGCTCCACTATCCGCTTCCTGTTCTTTCCTGTGGGCCTTCATTCCTTTTCCTTTACAAGAACAGGCCCACAGGATCAAAGAACATAGGGAAGCGGATGACAGTGGTGAGCCCTCATGAATCCAGTCCAGCTCTTATTATGCCTCCACAGATCCTTTTCTTTCTCTTAATCCTTTGTGGGCATCGAAGATGCATCCTTCAGGATCCACAAAGGAAGAGAAAGAAAAAGAAGGATCTGATGAGGAGGCATAATCTTTTATGAGCTGGACAGGATTCGATGGACGATTGTAAAGAAAGAGCTCCGCAAAGGAAAATCGCTCTTTCTAATCGTCCATCATTTCCTTTATCTGACCGTGTGTAATAACCTTCTTTTCCTGTTCTCTTTCATTCAAGAAAGAGGGAAAAGAAGTTACACACGGTGATAAAGGAAATAGCAGCTGCAGCTGCCGTCTCTCAACCTTCACTTGAAAGAAAGAAACGAATGAGACGCTAATTCTCTCTTGCTTCAGCAAGCAGCGTCTCATTAATGCTCGTTTCTTTCTTTTAATAAGAGAAGGTGCTTGAGAGACGATTTCCTTTCCATCATCAGCAATCTTTGCTCACATGAATCCGTCCTCTGGTTCTTTCTCGTGCTTGCGCACATTTCTTTAAGAGAAAGAACCGGACGGATGCGAGCAAAGATGATGATGGAAAAGGAAATGCAGCGAAGCTGCGAGCACACGATCTCTTCAGGAAGACAATTTTTCATTTCTTTTTCTTTTAAAAGAAAATATGAAAATTGTCTTCCAGAAGATTGATCGATCGTGTGCTCCTTTCCTGTGAACGCATTGATGGACCGGTTAGACAGAAGCAAGCGAACGATTCATTCTTCATCAGCTTAAAGCTGACGTTCGCTTGATCTTCTGTCTGTTAACCGGTCTATCATCAATCGTTACAGAAAAGCACATTTTCTTAGAAAAATATCAATCACCCTGTGCACCGTTCCTTTACTTTTCTTTTTAAATAATCTGATGGGTGCACAGGTTGATATTTTTCTTAAAAGAAAATGTGGATTCCTGGCTTCTATTATTTTCTTTCAATATGTCCGATCGTCTGTCAAGCTGAAGCTTGGGCCTGCAGGCCACAGACGATTGATTCGGACATATTGATAAGAAAATAATGCCAGGAATCGAATGGCGGTTAAGCACCTGTCCGTGGAACGATCTTAATCGTGTTCATCCACGGACATAGTAAAGGTGCTTAGGAACCGCCATTCAATCAGGAGGCTTCAAAACATCTTCAAGATGTTGCCTCCTGATCCACTGGCGGTTTAAAAGAAGCTCGGCCGGCATTTCCTGAAGGAATGATTAATCCGGCCGGTAAGCTTCTCTCTACCGCCAGTGGAATCCACACGCTCGCACTATCAAAAAAGAAAGTAGGATCGTGATCGTTTGCTCGCACACAATAAAAAAGAAAACGAGCAAACTATGATCACGATCACTTTCTTTCTATTGATAGGCAATCAGCGTGTGGATTTGATGGCTGCCTATTACCTGTCTTGATCTGTTGGCTCATCATTAACATGGTGGCAAGATCCTCAAGATCTTATCGAGCCACCATATGATGAGCCAAAAGAAAGATCAAAGACAGGATCAGGCCAGCCATCAATTCAGAGGAGCTCCAAAGAAAGGATTCCAGAGGCTCACGAAAATCCCTTTCTCTTAATAAGAGTGAGCCTCTGTGGAATCCATCGCTCCGCTGAATTATCCCCGGCAATCAATAATTCTTTCCATTCTGATAATGAAAATAGAATTCCGTGATATGAGCCCGGGATAAAATTCCTTTTTAATAAAAGTTGTTCTGGACGTTTCGAAGAGCTGTGCCGCCACTTTTATAGCTTCTTCTTGGCCAGACGTCCGATGGAACAACTTTTCTTAGAAAAAATGAATTTTGCTTTCCTTTTCTTTTATAAAAATTAAATATGTGGACTTGATTACCATCAATTATTGTCCACAGAATATTTAATTTTTTATAAAAGAATAAAGGAAAGCCTTGGGACAATCGTACCTTCACTCTTCTTCTTCATTTTGTGGTCCTTAATGATGGCAGATAAGGAAAGATAAAAGAAACGCCATCATTATTGGATTGGACCACAAAGAAGAGATAGAGAGTGAGGACGAGTCCCAAGAATCAATTTTCCTGAAAAGAATATTTTGCGTTTTGAATAATAGACCGAGATTAAATGGTCACTCTTCGATGACGCGTGTCTTTCAAACGCATTTCATTTTTTCTTCATCAGGAGCAAATGCCTTTCTTTTCACTTTCTTGTGAGCTCCACTCTTCCCTCTTATGAGCTCACAGTAAAGAAAGTGAAAGAGAAAGAATTTGATGATCTCCTGATGATGAAGAACCTGTTATTATTACCTTGGCTAATAGAGCCACAAATATAATCTTGACTGCTAATGAATTATTAACCGTTAACGGTTAACAGTCAAGATTTGTGGCTCGCCAAGGATAACAGGTTCTTGAATCCCAAGATCTCCTATGAAAGGATTCTGATGGCACCTCCATGTCGGCTCATCTCTTAACTTCTTTTTTAATGCCGACATGGAGATAGATGCCATCAATAGAATCCTTTCATTTCTTGGAGATCTTGTGGATTCCCTGTCTCTTTCATTCTTTCTTTTAAAAAATAATAAATTTGTAAACACATATTTCTTTCAGAAATTACAAATTTAATTATTTTTTAAATAAAGAAAGAATCAAAGAAAGAGACAGGATCAGGAAAATGCATTTTCTTTTCTTTATTTAACCGTTGACGGATTTAATTCCTTTCTTAAAAGAAAAAGTAAAAGAAGAAAGGAATTACCGTCAACGGTTAAAGAATAAATAAAATAATATTTTCCTGATAGTTTCCTTTTTGAGCGGCGCATTTTCCTTATTTATGAAAAGAAGTAAATTATCGATTGGTCGGACATTTGTCTTCTTATTTTTATTCTGTCCGACCAATCATTTACTTTTCAAATAAAAATTTAAGATAAAGGAAAAGGAATCATATTATTATTTTATTTTATTTTCTTTAAAAGAATAATATAAGAAAATAATTGTATCACCCATAAATTCTAGAACAAATGAACAAATCAAATAGTCTATATGGGCATAACCTTTATTAACTTCTACTGGCAAACAAAATAATATTTAGATTAGAAAATAGCTTTCTATAATAAGAGAAGTTTGCTACAGCAGATATAAGATGACTAACCGTCTAGCAGCTATCTTTTCTTGAAGTCTTTATCACACAATTGATCCAGTTTAAACATTTGGGCATTTGATCATTACATCATTTGTTCATTTTATATATTCAAAGATCAAGATATTATTAACAAGAAATTATTAACTATTAATCCAAAGAACTATTATTATAAAAAATGAATCATTATGAAGATCTGTTATTTTAAAATGAAAATTCTTTTTGATTAATCATCCTTTGTTCTCTTTTCTTTTTTATTTTTATTTTATTGTGGCAGCATAATAAAGAGAAAAAGAAACTGCTGCCACAAAATAAAAATAAAAAAGTAATTAAGAGAACGGATGATCAAAAAGATAATTTTCATAAAAATAACAGTCATCACATAATTATTTTCATATTTTCTATTTATAAAATTGTAAGAGAAAGCAATTTTATTAAGAGAAAGAAAATAATTATGTCATCCTCAATTGTTATCTTTCTTTTTTATTAATTTTTCTCTTATTGTTTGTGTGCTTCAGCACGTTTACAAACAATTATTAAGAGAAAAATGAAAAAAAGAAAGAAATTGAGGATGCATCTGGCGGGTAAAGATAATGCATTTTGCTTCTCTTTCCTTTGCAATTAATTTTCATTTTAGAAAAAGTGAATGGAGATCGGAGGTGGATAAGGGAAAGAAATTCCTTTCCAAATTGAATTTTAATTATGAGCTCATCATTCCATTATTAATTTCATTTTTCTTTTTTGGAAATTAATAATTGATGAGCTCATAAAAAATTAACAATTTGTAGAAAGGAATTTGATTAACTCCTGAATGATGAATCCCCCAGCACAACATATTGCCTTCCAATCAGCTCTTTTTCTTGATTGGAACGAAGGCAATATGTAGCTGGTGGATGATCAGGAGTTAATCGATTTCTTCCTGAACACATCGTTTTCTTCCAATCAAACTTTCCCATTATAACTTTCCACAAATGAATAAAAGAGATGGAAAGTTATGGAAAGTTTGATGAAGAAAAAGATGTGGAGGAAGAAATCCATTTCCTTAAAGGAAATGCTTTCATCATCTTGACAACTCCGGACCAATCATCGATTCCTTAAAGAAAGAGAGAGGGAATCGATGGTCCGGAGATTGCAAAGGATGATGAAAGGATTCCTGGCTTAAATAATTTTCTTGATCTTATAAGTGGGCCCTCATTCTCTTAAAGAAAAAAGTAAGACCGGGCCCACTTATAAGAAGAAAATTATTCAATCGCCAGGAATCGCTTCTGAAGAAGCAAGAGAATGATCGATCGTTCCTTTCTTTTCTTAATTTCTTGTGTTTCATCAGAGATGAGGCCTTAAGGCAAACACAAGAAAAGAAAAGAAAGTTGGAACGAGTCTCGATCATCTCTTGTCTTTTTCTTCAGAAGCAATCTCTTGACCACCATCACAATCTTATTCTCTGGATCACGATTAAAATTAATTTCATTGATAAGAAATTAATTGATCCAGAGAATGATTGTGATGAAGGTGGTCAAGAGATTTTAATGGCGGATCATGATGGAGAACCTATTTGCAGCTGTCATTTCTTAACTTAGTGTGAGCACATACATAAAAGAAAGAAGGAAAAACGTGCTCACACTAGTTAAGAGACAGCTGCAGGTTCTCCATCAACAACCGTGTAACAACTTAACCTTCACTGCACACATTCTCTTTCCATAAGAGAATAAGAGTGTGCCAGTTGATGGTTAATGTTGTGACGGTTGTTATGGCGGTCAAGCTTCAGGCTTGAGCTCATCTACAGATGAGCCCGCCATCAATCTTTCTTTAATACGAGCGTGTCAATCATCACTGGCTTACAAACGATTGCTATCGTGCCAGTGATCAATGATTGACCGCTCGTAAAGAAAGATTGAACCTGGCCTTCTCTTCTCTCTCAACACAATCATCACTTTCTTTCATTCATTATCAAAATGAATAATTGAAAGAAAGTAATAGATGATTGTTTGAGAGAGAGTGAAAGGAAGGCCAGGTGATGGAGATCCAATCAAGCGTTCTTACGAGCCTCAGCTTCAGGCTGATCATCTTATTGGCTCGTAGAAAGAACGCTTTGATCGGATCTCCATCGATTCCTTATCCCGGCCATTAAAGAAAGAGAAGGAAAGTCAATCGTGTGCAAGCCATGGGCTTCAATCTTCGATTGGCACACGATTGAATGACTTTCTCTTCCTTTCTTTTCTATGGCCGTGGATGAAGGAATCAAGATCCAGCATTGAGCGCAAACCTTCCCGATCTTTGACAGCTGTAGATCGAGCCATCAGGGCTCACAGCTGTCAACGGGAAGGTCTTAAAGCGCTCAATAAAGACTGGATCTTCTCCTGGCCTCATCAATGAAAGAAAAATCAATTTGATCGTGTACGAGTGAGCTCGTTTTCATTCACGATCAAAAATTGATTTTCTTTCTATTGATGGCCAGGAGATAATGAACGCCCAGATGATCAATAACAGCTATTAAACCACCTTCCACCGACACATCTTTTTCTTTATTATGTCGGTGGATGAAAGGTGGTTTCATCATTGCTGTTATGATCAGGCGTTCATTATGAAGAGATCCTTTCCGTCAAGCGTTTCTTTTTCTTTTAAGAGCTTGACGAGGATCTCTTCCTTTCCTTTAATAAAAGAGAACAAGAGGCCAACATTAAGAGCAAGAACCGATGAAAGAAAAGAAGCAGCGGATCAATGATCTGAGGATCACCGCTGAACGCTTCTTTTCTTTGGTTCTTTCTCTTAATGAGGCCTCTTGATTATTCTCTTTTGTAAAGGAAAGGTGGGCCTCAACGAAGTTGACAGCCTTCATGGCTGGGCCCACAGGATCAGTGGAAAGACCTCCTTTTCTTCGATCCAGCTTATTATGAGCCCGAGCTTCTCTCTTAAGAGACGGAAGGAAGCTCAAGATGGGCTCAACGCTGGATCGAAAGGAGGTCTTATTCCACTGATCCATCACCTGCCAGCAGCTTCAAATGAAAGAAATTCAATCATCTGCGGACTATTCATTGACTGGCAATCAAAAAGGAAATCGAGCCAGTCAATGGTCCGCAGAAGAAGATTGAATTTGATTTTCATTTGATAGCTGATGCTGGCAGGTGATTCAAGCGGAGCTAAAGAAAGGCTTTTCGTGACCGTCAATGGTTGATCTGCCCACAGCAGATTCTCTTTCAACCATTGATAACGGTCACGAAAGCACTTTCTTTCCACCGCTCCGCTTGCTTTCCCTGATTGTCTCTTTCTAGAAGCGATTGGTCGTGCATCGAAGATGCGTCCTTAAGGACACGACCTCAGCATCGCTTCTATGGAAAGAGACTCAGGGAAAGGAATCCAGCTCATAGCCAAGAATATTTGATCACGTATAATCACGAGCGGAGATCTAATGCTGCAGCATTAAGCTCGTGAACGTGATCAAATAGAATTTCTTGGCAGCTGGATTCATTCTCTTTCAAGAAAAAAATTAATTTGTTATTTTCTTAAAGAAAATATGATTACAAAATAAATATTTTTTCTTTAGAAAGAGAATGTGAGACGGTGGAAGAGAGCGAAGCCAAGGGCTTAAAGCCCGGCCAGCCAAAGGCTGTTCGCTCTCTTCTATGCACCGTCTCTTCTCTTTCTAGGGTCCTGCGGATAAACTTTCACTGTCAATGGCGGTCAGCTGCAAGCTGAGGAGCCTTCAGGGCTCCCCGCCATCAACAACGTTGGCAGCCGCAGGCCCTAGAAAAGGATTCAGGAAGTAATGGTTTCCACAAGAGATCTTGATTGGTTTCCACGTGAACGTAAGAGATTGAAGCTCTGTCTTAATTGTAGGCCTCTGATGAAAGAAGAATATCGGCCTACAAGACAGAGCTTGATAATCAATCTCTTCGTTCACTAAGGTGAAACCATCTTCGATCTCGTCTGTGGAAGCCATTGGAAGCCATTGATACGCTTAGGCTCATGATAAGGAATCATTGATTGGTAAGAGCCTAAGCGTATGGCTTCCATCTTAATGGTGTACGTTTAGAAAGGAAATTTGGAAAGGTTATTTGACCGCTGATGTTAGCCCTGATCCTCTTCTTGAAAGAAGAAAGGAAGAGATGGGATCAGGGATCAGCGGTTAACCTTTCCTTTTCCTTTCGTACACCATTAACCTTCTATCACCTTTGGGCTCATCATCAATCACAGGAAATAGTTGAGCCTCAAGCTCTTTTCCTGTGATAATTGATGAGCCTGAAGGTGATAATGGGCGAATGGTGGCTCAGTTCCTGAAGAACTTTTGAGAGAGCCACCGCATCAGCATTCGCCCATTGATTTCCTCTCTTTCCTTTGTGAGCTCACATCTTGGCTTCTCTTTTGACAGTGCCTCAGCACTTAAGAGCCAAGATGTTATGAGCTCATCAAAGAGAAAGAGGAAATCCGTTCATTTTCTTTTTAATAATTAAATTTTAATCTTAACTGATCACTTAACAAAGTAATCTGATCAGTTAACAAATTAAAATTTAATTCTAAAGAAAATGAACAAATCCTGAGATCTTAGATGATCTTCCAGAGATGCATTTCTTGCCAATAAGCGTTTCAATCATTTTCTATAGACGAGCTCTTCCTTAAAGGAAAAGAGATCACTCGCTCGTCTATAAAGAAAATGGAAACGCTTGGCAAGGATCTCTGGAGTCATCAATCTCAGGATTTAATCTCTTGACTTCTTCACCAATCTCTGGATTCATTAATTTTTATAAAAGAAAATAAAATTAATTTTGAATCCAGATAAGATTTGTGAGTCAAGAGATTATTCCTGGCCCAACAGTCAGATAAATTTCCTGAAGAAATTGATGAAGATCTGACTGTTGATATGGCCAGGAATAGATCCAGCCTACACCTTTCCATTTCCTCTTTGCTGTGCTCTTAAGAGCCAGCCATAGGCTGACAGCAAAGAACTAGGAAATGGAAGGTGAGATTACGCTGGATCAAAGAAAAGATAACGTTTAAACGCCTGTCCGTACAAGAGAGAGAGAATACTGCGCTTGGAAATGATTGAGCGCTCTCTCTCTCTTGGACAGGCGTTTAATAAACGTTTCTTTTCTTTTCTTTCCTTTTCGAATACTAATAAAAAATAAAGAAAACATAACAATTTGTTATAAAGAAAAAATAAATAAATAACAAATTGTGTTTTCTTTTAATTTTTTATTAGTGAAAAGGAAAGGATCACTTAAGAAAATGAAATTATTGATCTGTTAATGGACGATTAAAAGAAAATTGATTATGTGCCGATGCTGCAGCATCTTTGTGGCACCAATTTTCTTTTATTAATCGTCCATCAGATCAAATTACATTTTCTTTTAAGTGATCGAGGACATCATTAATTAATTTCTTTTTAATTTCTCTTATTATTTTCTTTCAACAATTGATCGATCACAGGAAAAGGAATAAGATCGATCGTTGAAAAGAAAATAAAAAAAGAGAAATTCTAAAAGAAATGAAATAAAGGAAGGAGTGTGCCTGCGAAAAAGTGGGTGAAGGTGTGGGGGTTAGTCTATTCTTGTTGGTACTTTCTGGTGTGGGATATATTCATCAAATGGTATGGTCCAATATGACGGATGTAAGCGAGCAGCTTACTATGAAGTGCTGATCCTTGAAGCATTTAATCAGTCTAGGTACCGTCGAGTCGCTCTTCATAAAGATGGGCTCGACGGTTCATCAGAAAGAAAAAGAGGAAAATCATATTCATTTTCTATTAATATTTTCTAACAACTTCTTGATATTACCTTTTCTTTTAATTGGTGGACTAATTTTCTTTTTTATTAAAGGTCCACCAATTGATAAAAGAAAAATGTAATCAAGAAGTTCGAAAATATTAGAAAATGAATGAACACATTTTAAAGAAAAGAAAATTATCAATTACCAAATCTATTGCTTTCTTGAAGTTATTGAACGTGATCGTTCACAAGAAAGCGGATTTGGAAGATAATTTTCTTTTTCTTTAATAAAATGTGTTCAATTCCTTTCCTACGTTCTTTCTTTCCTTGACTGGCATTCCTTTTAATAATTCATTTCAAGCCAGTCAAGAGAAAGAACGTTAAGGAAAGGAATTCCATCACCGGTTCTTTGGATTCCTTTGGGTTTACCGGGAACCAAGAATCTTTAATAGCCGTTGGATCATAATGATCATAAGACCCGGGATAAGACCCTAGATCCAGTAAAGATTATCCTGTTCTTTATCCTGTATTGACTCCTGTCTTACCGTCTGCTATAGCAGCGGAGCTACATCTGGGATTCAAGACAGGTTAAAGACAGGTTCATTACAGGTTCAGGAGGTTACAACATCACTAGAATTCTCTTTGGGCATTACAAATCATTTCTAATCATCATGGAAGCTAGCTTCAGTCTCAATATCAATATCTGGGCTCTTACTATGGGCTCCTACTTCCAGAAATCCTTATCTTTTATCTTCTAGCTTCAGCTAATTCTTGAGACTAAGAACTAGTTTTCAAACTTCCAATATTGAATATGGGGATACGATTAATCAATTTCTAACCTTCAAGAGACGGAAAGAGACCACCTGTAAGATAGAAAGAAATATTCGTTCAGATCACAGATAACAAACCTTGGGTTTCAAGATCACAAATCTAATAATCTAATATACAAATCTAATATTTTCCAATAATTCTTCTTTAAACTCTTGGGATTATAAGATTATTATATTTTCTTGCAGTCATTTCTTAGGATTAAAAATTATTTTTTTTCTAGTTTCTAGTAATCTCCAAATCATTTATTATAAAATGGAAGATTATTGTGAAGAAGATTCTTATAATTCATTTCTTATAAATAAAAAGAATAAATGTTAATGGTGAATTGTTATTAATTTATTGTTTAATCTTTATTTGATTTAATCTTTACTTGATAATAAATAAAAAGTATACGTCTAGAAGATACCCAGGGAACCTATTTTCAATAATAATCTGTGATAAAAAATTATCTGTCGGTATAGAATCTTGTTTCTTTCCATAATCCTTTCCCCACATTCACTTTCTTTAAAAGGAAGAACCAACTACTGGATGATTCAAGATTCAGGAACTTCTTATTTTTAATTGAATAAAGAGATGATTATAAATTATTTTTACTATTTTCCTTTTCCTTTAAATGTAGACTCCAAGAACTTTTCCGTATTTAATTTTCTTTATTGATCGTAAATTTCTTTCTTATAAACGATCAATTAGTAAAGAAAATTAAAAGGAAAATGTTGGGAGTCTATTTTCTTACAGTCATTCATTATGTCCTTACAGTCGTCTCTTAAGGAAAATTGTAATAGAAATTTCTTGATTAAGAACTGATTTTCTGGAATTCTTTTCTTTTACTGGGTCCTGAGACTAAAGTCTGACTGTCGAACCGTGTGTAAAGAAATTTATGATACCGATCCGTTCAGACCCATGATGTGGACATTTAATTTCCTGCTGCTGAACGGATCTTGGAGGTTAAATTCCAGAAATTCCCTGGCTCTTCGAGCATTCGAACACTGTGAGGCGGGGACCGAAGGTCCTCAGCGTAGCTGACCGCCTTTCTCCAGCATCAGCTGCTTTAGATACGCTCGAAGAGCCTTCAAAGGTTTCCTTTCATAGAGCCACTGCAGTGGCAGATAAAATAGTTGTCCTTCCATCTTCTCTTGTCTCATTCTCTCTCTTATTAAAAAGAGAAATAGGAAAGGTAATGAATGCGTGCTCACTTAAAAGAAAGAAAGAAGTGAGCAAGAGACGCATTCACCTTTCCTTTTCCTTTTTTAAAAGAAGAAGAGAATGTAAGGACAAGAGAAGGAGAACCTCTGTTAAACTTCATTTTCTTTCTTTAAGAACTGAGATTGGAGCCCAGAGATGAGGATGAGGGCTCCTGTATCACCATCAGTTCTTAAAGAAAGAGAAGTTTACACGGGAGTTTCTCTTTATGGCGGGTTATTAAAAATAAATAAAGAAAAAGAACGATCGTTGAGCTTTTTCTCTTCATGAGGCTCAATCAATCAATGAAAAGGAAATTTTAAAACAATTATTTATTAGAAATCTTTGATTTGATGATCTTCATTTCTTGCTTTCACTAATTTTCTCTGAAAGAAAATGTGGACGTGAAAGCACAAGAAATGAAAAAAGATCATCAATAAGATTTCTAATAGCCGTGTGGATGAACATTCCTTTCTAATAGCTCATGTCTTCCGTCTCGTTCCTTTTCTCTTTTATTAAAGAGACGGAAGAGAGCTCTTAGGAAAGGAATTTATGTTCATCATTGACACGGCTATTAGAAGCCACTGCAGTGCTTCCTAACGTTCTTATCTTCTCTTTTGATAGATTTTCTTTCTTTCTTTTATAAGAAAATCCAAAAGAGAAGGAACGTTAGGAGATCCGTCCTGATGTCGGATCCTCTCTTGACCTTTCCTCTTTCTTCAGTGGCGGTTAAGCGATCAGCGCTTATTAGAGCCGCCACTGATGAGAAAGAGGAAGTCAAGAGAGAGATTCCTAACAGACGCTTCATTTGCTTTCTTTTCTTAAGAGAAGCGAGCCTCAAGCTCAAATGCTTCTCTTAATGAAGAAAAGAAAGCAAGAATCTGTTAGGAATCCTTTCCTTCTCCAATATTCTCTTTATTAAAAATGAATAATAAGAAGACATTAAATGATCAAAATCATGTCTTCTATTCATTTTTAAAAAGAGAATAAAGAGAAGGAAAGAGATCGAGACGGAGTCAATAAGCTGTTATTTTTCTCTTTCATCCGCTCTTCTTTTAACTTTTCTTTAGGAAGCGGATGTAGAAAGAGAAAAATAATAACAGCTTGACTCCTTGTCTCGATCTGATCCACCAGAATATCCATCCCTTCATCCTATTGGCTTCTTCTTATTTTTCATTATGATGGAAAGTTAGTGCCAACGCTTCCCTTTTTCTTTATCTTTTTGGCACAGATTAACTTTCCATCAATGAAAAAGAAGAAGCCAAAGATAGGAGAAGGTAGGATATTAATGGTGGATAATAAAATTTATTTTCAAATTAATAATTTCTTATGGAAGTCTTCTTTTTCCTTTATTATTTATTTGAAGACTTCAGAAATTATTAATGAAAATAAATTTTATTGTGATGACGGTTGACCGACGGTGATCTTATTTCTTTCTCTCTTTCATGTGGTCATCGAAGATGAAGCTGCAAGCTCCACATGAAAGAACAAGAGAAAGAAAATAAGTCTGTCGGTCTTATTACCGTCAACACATTGCCTTCCATCCGCTGACATAGAAAGAATCGGTCCTTAAGGACATCACGTTCTTTCTTTAATGTCAGCGGATAAACCGGAAGGCAATAGATTCCCAAGCGATGATTATTTCTTTTAGAAAAGAAAATGGGAAAAGGAATTGTTAATGTAACCGCAAGGGAAAAGAAGGGCGTTTACATTAATTCCTTTTCCTTTACATTTTCTTTTTCTTTAAAAGAAATAATTCATTATGTTGGGAATCTGTCTCTTGATCTTTCTGTGCGATCAGATGAATGCTTTCTTTTCCTTTTTCATAAAGGGAAAGCATTCGATCGCACAGGATCAAGAGACCACAGGAGATTAAAATAAATTCTCTTCTTGAAAAGGAAAAAAGAAGAGAATTGTTTAATCTCCTGTGGATTAATAATCTGGTGATTCAAAAGAAAAGCCAATCGAGGAGCACTTCATTTACAAAAAGAAAAAGAGCTTCGTGCTCCTCGAGGATGGCTTTTCTTTATCCCCAGATTATTAATCTTTCCTGTGGTGGCCTGCAGGCCTCATCTGCTTTCTTCTCTTCTGCGGACGTGAGCGTAGTGCTGAGGCACGATTAATCGCTCACCTAATATGTCCGCAGAAGAGAATATGAACGCAGATGACCACAGGAAAGAGAAAGAGAATCAACATTCGTTTGAGCGTGAGCTTCTGCTGGAGCAGATTATCAAGCTCACGATGAGCTCAAACGATGATTCTCTTTCTGTGGGCTTCAAGCCCACGTCTCTTGACTCGCTCTCTTCTTTTCTTTTCCATCAAACCCACCATTCTCTTTCTTTCTTTCTTATGAAAGAGAATTAAATTGGTGGGTTTGGAAAAGAAAAAAGAAGAGAGACTACGTGTCAAGAGACCTTTCCTTCAATGAAAAAGAAAGAGGAAAACATGTGGACGATTAATTGCTGGCTCTTTTCTTTTCTTTTGCCAGCAAATAATTAATCGTCCATCAACATGTTTTCATTTCTCTTTCTTTTTAAATCATTGAAGGAAAGAAGAAAAGCATTCGTTTACTGGCGAGCTAACTATCCCAAGGTCCGCTTCTTTAAAAGAAGCGAATGAAGACCTTGGGAACGCTCGCCAGAGAATGCTTTTCTTGATCCGTCTCTCAGGACGGATCCTCTCTTGATCCTTGAAGTGAGCTCATCTTCTAATGGCCGTGATAAGGAAGCGAGCGCATCAGCGCTTCAATCGCTTCCAGAATCGGCCATAGAAGGCTCACAGCTGGATCAAGAGAGAGAAAGTGCCCAAAGAAAAGATGACGTGTTGATCGTTATTTGATCGGCGGTCAATCTCTTTGCGATCAAATTAAGAACGATCAACTGTCTCTTTTCTTTGAATGGGCACTTTCTTTTTCTTTTACAAGAAATCTTATTTTCTTTTTATCATTGGCCAGTAGAATGCTGACTCTTTTTCTCTTTCTCTTTTGGAGTCAGCATGAATTTCTACGGCCAATGAAAAGAAAAAAGAATTTCTGTAAAAGAAAAGTCCGTGCATAATGATGGCATCAAATAACCTTCCCTTCTATGATCCGCTCTCTTATTAATAAAGAAAGAAAAGGACATACGAGCGGATCATAGGGAAGGTTATTATGCCATCGCACGGACCAGATTCCTTCAGGAAATTGATTTCTTTCACTCTTGGCTCTTCTTTTCCTTCAAGGAAAAGGTTATTTGGATGAGCCAAGAGATGACAGAAAGAAATCATTTCTGGAAAGGAATCTGTCTCTTTCCTAATAATTTCTTTTATAAATTTATTTAATTAATTACAAAATAAATTTATTTAAAAGAAATTATTGAAACGGAAAGAGACCCTGGCTAAGATCCCATTGCTGGCATTCTCTCTCGCTCTTGTCCTGGAAGCGATCAGCCATAGGCTGGCTCTTAAGAGCATCGCTTCCACAAGAGCACAAGAGAGAGAATTTATGCCAGCAAAGGCTTAGCCAGGAGATGGGCACACGTGATCTTTACCTTCTTGCCGTCTTCATTTTCTCTTTCAAGAGAAACGGCAAGAAGAAGTTAAAGACACGATTTGCCCATCTTCATTTTCTCTTTTAATTGAGCCTCCAGAGAAAAGAAAGCAAGTGATGAGCCGGTGAGCGATCGTTAGTGCCTCAGCACTTGCTCACCTTGAGGCTCACACTCTTGCTCTTTTCCTGAGGCTCAATTAGAGAAAATGAAAGGACCGCTGTCATGATAGGACCTCCTCCTGATTAATCTCTTTTCTTCTTCTTGGTCTCGATTAACATCTGTTTGTTAAGCTGACAGAAGAAAAGACAATGCTGTCAGCCAAACAGATGCGAGACCAAGAGACAAGAGTTGAACGGAGGAGGTTCTATAGCGGTCCTTAATTCCTTTCCCATAATTTTCCTATTTAATAAAAGAAAGAATAATAAAATCTTATTTGCTGCTGACCTTAACAAAGGAAATAATAAAGGTCAGCAATAAGATTTTATTTCTTTCTTTTATTAATGAAAATTATTAAGGGAAAGGAATATGATGCTGATGAAAGAAAAAGTAAAAGAAAATAGCATTCTATTGTGAGCTCCTTCCCTTCTCTTTAATAAGAGCTCACGAATGCATTTTCTTATCTTTTTCTTAATGCCATCAGCATCATCATTCATTTTCTTAAATAAAAGTTGTCAATCAATTGTTTTTGTTCTTTTCCTTTAACAATTGATTGAATGACAACTTTTATAGAAAATGAATGCTCTTCCAACATCTCTTTGAAAGAGAAAAACTTGTTGGCTCATCAATGTGGGCTTATATTTCCTTTCTTTAGGAGCCCACATTGAATATGAGCCAACAATTGTTTTTCTTTCTTTCAATAAGAGATTCAGTTGGAAGAGGCATCAATATTTTCCCTTTTTAATTTCTAAATGAAAGGATATTGCTGAGGCAATTATGAAATCCTTTCTTTAATTTAGAAATTTGTAAAAGGGAAATTTGATGCGTTTCCTTCATGAATGCGTGCTTGACTTTCTTTTCTTTTCTTTTCTTCTTTTAAAAGAAAAAGAAAGAGCACGCATTCAATTTGAAGGAAACCTTTCCTGTAGTTGACCGAAGGTGAAAGCCTCGTCGGCTCTTCGGTCAAGCGCTTCAAGCGCCTACAGGAAAGTGAGCGTAAGCGATGATGTCATTCTCATGTGCCAGCGTGTCAAGGTGTCCTTCAATCGAGCGAATCAAGTGCTGAAGCACAGCTCGAGGACACCCACGCTGGCAATGGAATGAATCGCTTACGCTCGCATCCTCGTTCACTTTCTTTCAGATGGTGGATCGGTGGCTCGCTCTCGCTCTTTTATTTGGAGCCACCGTTTGATCCACCATCTACAAGAAAGAAAGTGTGAACACGAGGATGCAATTTTCCTTTCAATAATTGATCGCATCTTCGGTGATCGCATTCTTAAGGTCCTGTGCGATCACATGCGATCAATGAAAGGAAAATTCTCTGGCCGTTACAAATCCAAAAAAGAATGAAAAGAAGTCTTGCTCGAAGGAAGAGCAAAAGGAAGGACTTCTTTTCTATCATTCTTTTTTGGTTATTTGTGTACGGCCAGAGGATCAGGGCTTACTTCCATCTCCTTAACAACCGTTCTTTTAGAAAAGATAAAGAGAATGTGGAACGGTTGTTGGAAAGGAGATGGAAATATAAGCCTCTGATCCCATTCCTTTTCATTCAATGATTAATTTCCTGAAGAAATCTAATCATGAAAAGGAATGCATCTGGCGGATCAAGAATACAATCCTGAGCTGCTTTTCCGCTTTCTTAAAGAAAGAGAAAGGGAATGAGCTCAAGGATTGATTCTACCGCCAGATGATACAAAATCACTTTCATGGTGGAATCTTATCTACACGGCAGATCTTTGTCTTCTATGTGTTTGATCTCATCTTGAAGATGAGCTACGATCAAACACATTTAATAGAAGACAATGATGATCTGCCGTGTCAATAAGATGAAGCCACCATGATAGAAGAGATTTTGTATAATTAATTTTCATATTTTATTTTCTATCTCATCATCCATTAATTAATTGTTGTTATAAAAGAAATTAAAAGAAAAACAACAATTAATTGGATGATGAGGGAAAATAATAAGATTGAAAATTAATTGGAAAGAAAACTAAAATGAATAATTCTCCGGTAAATCGAATGAAACGCAAGTGATTAAAGAGAAAGCGTTTCATTCACCGGAGAATTAATTCTTTTGTTTTCTTTCCTTTATGGAAAGGAATAAGCCAGACGTTATTAATCAAGAAAATAAAATTAAGAAAGAAACTGATGACGGTTATTTTTATGTTTCTTTTCTTCCGTCATCATTAGTTTCTTTCTTTTTATTTTCTTGATTACGTCTGGCATTCACTTTCTCTTAACTTCTTCCTCATGGATTTATATTTTATTTTCTTATTATTATTCTTTTACAAGAAAATAAAATAAAATAAATCCATGATTATAAAGAAGAAGTTAAAAAGAGAAAGTGAATATTCCTTTCCACAAAATATTAATTTTTATGAAAGAAACGATTGATGGCAGCCTATGGCTGGCTCTGAAAGAGCTGACCCTCAGGTCACCATCAATCAAATGTTTCTTTCTTAATAAAAATTATATTTTGTGAAAGGAATGACATCATCTTTAATATTCTTTCTAATGTGGGCTTTTTTCTTTTTTCCTTTGTATGCCCACATTTAAGAAAGAAAAAAGATGATGTCAGGAGCGGTCATTAAATGATTCTCTTGATTGCCGGTAAACTGCTGGGCCCTGATGGCCTCATCTTTAAGATGACAGCAGTTTATATACCGGCAAGAGAATCATGTGACCGCTCCTATTTCCTTGTCAGAGTGAGCGAACGTGCATCAGCACGGGCTTTAAGCCTTCGCTCGCTCTTATTGACAAGGAAATGAATGAAAACACGTTTCTAATCTTCACAGGAATCCATCCGTCTCTTAGTCTCTTTCAAGAGAACATTGAGACGGAAGTGATGGATTCCAGAAGTTAGAAACTAAATGTGTTTTCATTCAATGATGACGTCAGAACTATTTTCCTTTCTTTCCTTTAGTCGTGATGATGCCCTGATGGCATCAATTGATCACGACAAGGAAAAGAAAGGTGAAAATAGTTTACAGGACGTCATCATTCATTGGCGGTCTAATAAAAGAAAGAAAAAGACTGACCGTCCGATCAACTGGTTGAAAGAAGAAAAGTTGATCAGTTGGACGGTCATGTCTTGTTTTCTTTCTTTTGACCGCCAATCTTTCCTGTGATCGCTTAACCGGTAATGAGCTCGTGGACTTCAAGTCCACATATAAGAGAAGGAGCTCATTATTACCGGTTAAGAGAAAGATCACAGGAAAGCAACAGATTACCGCTCTTAAATCCTTGGCTCAGTCTTCTCTTTGGGCTCACCATGAAGAAAAAGAAGAGAAAATAGGTGAGCCCAGAGAAGAGAACTGAGCCAAGCATGAGCGGTAAGTCTGTTGGTGGGCTTAAGCCCACATCTCTTGAATCAACATCTGCAATCATAACTTCCTCATCAATCTCATCACCTTTTCTTTTAAATAATCTTGGTGATGAGGAGGAAGTTATGGCAGATGATCGTGATTCAAGAGATCGTTCCTTCATCCACAGGCACGGAATTACTTTTTTCTTTTCTTTTTCTCTTTTTGATCTTCTCTTTTTATGATCAAAAAGAAGAGACAAAAGAAAAGAAAAGTAATTCTATGTGCCCGTGGATTAATGAAGGAACGGTGGGCCCCAGAGATCTTGCCTTTCATTTCCTGGGTTTGATGAGATCTCATCTTCAGGATGAGATCAAACCACAGGAAATTAAGAAAGGCAAGACTCTGATCTGGGCCCACAGACAGACGGTGAAGACATGAGATCTTATTTCAGCTGTGAGCTCTTGAAGAGCTGCGCTGTAGCGCCACAGCAAAGGAATTAAGATCTCATGGATCATTCTCCGTCTGTCGTTTCCTTCCTCAGTACGTTCTCTTCTTTCTTTTTCTTTTATTTTAAGTTGATCGGTTCTTCCACTTCGTTTCGATCAACTAATAAAAGAAAAGAAGAAAGAAGGACGTCTGTGAGGAAGGAAACCTTTCATTTCTTTAAGAAATGAAAGAAGACAGGAGAATGATGACCGGCTGATGCACTTTCTCTCTGCCAGAGGCATCAGCCATAAGGTCATCATTACATCTCCTGTCTTCTTCATTTTCTTTAAAGAAAATGAAAGGGCACACGCGATTAATGATCTTCTTTCTATTAATGATGGCCAACCGATCAAACCTTTCTTTTATCTGGATCGGTTGTAGGCCATCATTAGAAAGAAGATTAATCGCAAGCGTGTGCCAACACAAGGATCATTAATTTTCTTTAAGAAAGGAAAATTACGTGAGCGAGTTTCTTTTTCTTTTCATGTGATCGCTCACGTAATAACTTTCCTTTCAAAGAAAATTGATCCTTGTGTGATAACAGCTTATTGTTGGCATAATCGATCTTTCTCTCGTTCACATTAGTGTGGCCTTTGCCTTCTGTCTCTTAAGAGCCACACTAAAGAACGAGAAGATCGTGCCAACAAGCTGTTATCAATTCCTGGCCATAAATAATTTCTTTTCTTTTCTTTCTTTAAAAGTGTGCTTGGCTGAAAGCCTGACCTACGGTCGCACACTTTTATTTTAAAGAAAGAAAAAAGAAATTATTGGCCAGGAATTCGTCTCTTCAAAGAAAATGTGCTCTTCTTCCATCCTCCGGCTCTTCTTTTCCTTACGAGCTGTGCTTCAGCACTTGATTCGCTCGTATAAAGGAAAAGAATATTAGAGCCGGAGATCATGATGGAAGAGCACTATTTTCTGGAAGAGACGGTGGGCCCAGTCATCAGACTGTTAGCTGCGCTAAGGCCCACATTTTCCTTTTTGAAAAGAAAGAAAAGATACGATGGCCTGATTTGAAGTTAACATTTGTGCTGCCATGTGCTGAGGCACTAAACGAAGGCAGCACGTTAACTTCCAGGCCATCTCTTTTCTCTTTTCAGAAAGGAAAATATAATTTGTGATATAATTACTTATTTTCAATTTATTATTATTTAATTGTAAAAAAGAAAATCAATTAAATAATAAATTGAAAAATAAGTAAAATCACAAATTATAAATGGAAAGTTCTGTTTCCACCAACAAATGATTGACAAAGAAAAAGTTGATCGTGAACGAGTGTGCTCGTAATAAACACGATCATTAAACTTTT
Source organism: Prorocentrum cordatum (assembly GCA_963575745.1). Lineage (NCBI taxonomy): Eukaryota > Dinophyceae > Prorocentrales > Prorocentraceae > Prorocentrum > Prorocentrum cordatum. The sequence continues at coordinate 41,825 of CAUYUJ010020102.1, read as the reverse complement.
TCTTACAATCATTTGGTTGGTGGAGAACTTTCCATTACAATATTTTCTTTATCACTTAATCATCTTTTTTAATAAAATGAAAATTCAAGCAAACATATTTTCCTGAAAGGAAGTTTGCATTTTCATTTTATAAAAAAGATGATGATTAAGTGAGAGAAAATATTGATGATCCGTGTTCAATACCTTTTCTTATAGAAGCGGATCATTAGATTGGTCGTGAGCTTGAGCTCCCATCTTCGATGGACGACCAATCAACCGCTTCTAAAGAAAAGAGAATGAACACTGGATCATATTTCCCTTTCTTTTCTTTGAAGATCGTATGATCGTAACTACCTGGCTGACCGTTCTCCCTTCTCTTTATTAAGAGTCAGCCAGTTACGATCACGATCTTCTAAAGAAAAAATAGAAAGGGAAATGATGGCACATCTAATCCTTGCCTTCTTGAACTTCTTTTATCTGTGGGTCCTGAAGGACGCATCATCTAGATGCCCACAGATAAGAAGTTTGAAGGCAAGGATTGTGCCATCGATCCACAGGTTATTGAATTCAATCCATGCTCCGAGCTCTTCTCTTTTTATTTCTTATGAGCTCGGAGATGATGGATTGAAATTCATCCTGTGGATCAAAGAGACAACCTTCATTTGGCTTCAATCTCTTTCATTCATTTCTTAACTCACACAATTATTTACTTTTCTTTTAATTGTGTGTTAAGTTAAGAAATGAAAGAGATTGAGCCAAAGGTTGTCTCTTGTTTCCTTCTTAACGAGCTCCTCAATCCTTTCTTCTGTGCGCTGCAGCGCTCATCTTTGATGAACAGAAGAAAGAGAGGAGCTCGAGAAGGAAACGCTTTCTTGAAGAATGTCTCTTCCATCCCCGGCTATAGAAGAAATCAATTAATAATGATGCCGGGGATATGGAAGAAGACTTCAAGAAAGCAAGATTCCTGACTGACCGTTGATCATTTTCTTTCTCTTAAACCTGTGCTGAAGCACAAGAGAAAGAAAAACAACGGTCAATGGAATCTTCTTTCCTTCACGACTCTCCAAGAGAATTAATCTCCAGAAACGCATTCAAGAGACGATCGTTAAGTGCTGATGCACCGATCATTTGTCTCTTGGCGTTTCTTGGAGTTAATCTCTTGAGTCGTGAAGGTAAGAGCCAGACAGGTTTGACCGCAAGGCCTTAAGGCCTGACATCATGAGCGGTCATCCTTTCCTTAGTCTGGCTCTTACGATCAGCGGTTAAGCCGCATCAGCTATACAACCGCTCCATCAATCCAGCCGTGTGGAAATGAATGCTTCGGCTCTTAGGAGCTTGCTTCAGCAACATTCATTTCTTTCCACACAGCATCATGGATTGATTCAAGCGGTCGTGTAAACGCTGATGCTCCGCTGATCCTGGGCCAGTATCGATCCTTCCTTCAAAGAGGCGTGCGCATCAGCGCATAAGGAAGACGCCTCTTGGAAATGATCGATTAATCCTGCTGGCCCAGGGGATCAGGCCTAACATTCTTTTCTTTGATGGCATCAGCTTGAGGCTGATAATCTGGCCATCAAAAAGGAAAAGAATTGTTATTGAGGCCTGATCCGTCTCTTGATTCCGTCAGGAATTCTTCTTTTTCATTATTAGTGTGCTCGAGCATCAGCTCATGTGGAAGCACACTATGAAAAAGAAATGAATTTCCTGACGATCAAGATACAGAGATCCTTCGGTCAATCTTAGATTTCTTGGCATTTCATCCTGATGATGAAATTTGAATCCAAGAAATAATAAAGATTGACCATTGAAGGATCTCTCATCATTTTCCACCATTATTTTCTCCTTCTTTTCAATCATCGATTGCTGGTTCAATCTTAAGAGTCAGCCATCAGCTGCCAGCAATCAATTGATGATTGAAAATGAGAAAATAATGTAAGGGAAAATGATGACATTCCTTCTCTTTTCCTTTTCTACAATAAAAATTTAATTGTTAACAGCAAATTCTTAGGAATTTATGACAGCTGTTAACGTTTAATTAAATTTTTATTAATAAGAAAAGGAAAATAATAGAGAAGGAATGATTTCCTCTTCAATCTCTTTAAGAATTCTTGCTCACATAAGGAATAAAAAAAGAAAAGCAAGAATTCTTTCAAGAGATTAATGAAGAGGAAATAAATATGAAATTTCTTATCTTTAAAATGAGGTCCTTCCTTCACTGGGTCCGTCTATTAAAGAAAAAGGACTGAAGACGGACCCAAAGGAAGGACATCATAAAGATAAGAAGTAAGATCTCCCTCGATTCCCAGTTTAATTTTCTTTTTCAAAAAGAAAATAATTAAACTTGTGAATCGAGATTGAAGGAGATCTTACATTTCATATTTAATCATGAGGTCCTTCTAATTCCTTCTCTTTCTTTTTTCTTTGGGGGCTCACTTTCTTTTAAAAGAAAAAAGCAATTCGTGAGCCCCAATCAAAGAAAAGAAAGAGAGAATTAGGACCTCATGATCATTCCTTTGGGCTCTAAAATTTTCTTTTGTAATAATTCTCCAGTCAGATGCTGTCTCTTAATAAAGGAAAAGAGACATGAGACAGCATCTGGTGAATTATTAAAAGAAAATTAATTAGGAGCCCAAGGAATGCCATCTCTTTATGGTCGTCAGACAGGTGCGTCCTTAACGATTGATCAATTGATGGTGAGCCTCAGCTAAGTCATCCATCAATTTATTATCAATCGTTAATAAGGAACGCACCTGTAGACGACCTTAATAAAGAGATGGATTCCTGACAGATCGTGTAAAAGAAATTCATAACTTCCAAGCTCATCATCAAATAAAAAGAAAAAAGAACATTCGCTTGGAAGTTAATTTCGTTTACGATCTGTTCAGGAATACCTTTCCACCAACGTGCTCGTCTTTCAAGAGTTTGATGGAGGCTCTTTAAGAGCCAATCAATGCCATCAAACGTTCTCTTGAAAGAAAAGAGCACATAAGGTGGAAAGGAACACATTCTCTTATAGGAAATGAATTTGAAACATATTTCTTGGAAATGCTTTTCTCTCAAGGAAAACCCAAGAAATATGATTTCAAATTCAATTTCCAAGAGAATGTGTCCTGGCGGTAAAGGAGAATGATGACTTCATCGCTTCCGTTCTTTCCATTTTCTTTTGAGGAAGCGATGCATCATTCTTAACGCCAGGCTTTCCCTTTCCATCCGATCTCCTTTCATTCACTTTTCAAATGAAAATTTAATTGCTTTCTTCTCTTTCCTTTGCAATTAATTTTCATTTTAGAAAAAGTGAATGGAGATCGGAGGTGGATAAGGGAAAGAAATTCCTTTCCAAATTGAATTTTTATTATGAGCTCATCATTCCATTATTAATTTCTTTTTTCTTTTTTGGAAATTAATAATTGATGAGCTCATAAAAAATTAACAATTTGTAGAAAGGAATTTGATTAACTCCTGAATGATGAATCCACCAGCACAACATATTGCCTTCCAATCAGCTCTTATTCTTGATTGGAACGAAGGCAATATGTAGCTGGTGGATGATCAGGAGTTAATCGATTTCTTCCTGAACACATCGTTTTCTTCCAATCAAACTTTCCCATTATAACTTTCCACAAATGAATAAAAGAGATGGAAAGTTATGGAAAGTTTGATGAAGAAAAAGATGTGGAGGAAGAAATCCTTTTCCTTAAAGGAAATGCTTTCATCATCTTGACAACTCCGGACCAATCATCGATTCCTTAAAGAAAGAGAGAGGGAATCGATGGTCCGGAGATTGCAATGGATGATGAAAGGATTCCTGGCTTAAATAATTTTCTTGATCTTATAAGTGGGCCCTCATTCTCTTAAAGAAAAAAGTAAGACCGGGCCCACTTATAAGAAGAAAATTATTCAATCGCCAGGAATCGCTTCTGAAGAAGCAAGAGAATGATCGATCGTTCCCTTCTTTTCTTAATTTCTTGTGTTTCATCAGAGATGAGGCCTTAAGGCCAACACAAGAAAAGAAAAGAAAGTTGGAACGAGTCTCGATCATCTCTTGTCTTTTTCTTCAGAAGCAATCTCTTGACCACCATCACAATCTTATTCTCTGGATCACGATTTAAATTAATTTCATTGATAAGAAATTAATTGATCCAGAGAATGATTGTGATGAAGGTGGTCAAGAGATTTTAATGGCGGATAGAATGCTGTCATATTGACATCTAGATTATTGATGGCTGATAAGAAAAGAAATAGCAGCCATCAAATAGTTGTCAAGACAGCATTCTTTCGATCCGCCATTGAAGACAGCGATTCTGAGGCTTGAATCTGCGGTAAACAAGAATCTGCTGTCTCTTCTGTGGGCCTTCATTAAAAGAGAAGGATAATGGCCCACTGAAGGAAGAGACAGCGATTCGTTGACCGCAGATATAGGATCAGCCTCAGAATCAGACGCTGTCTTCGATCATGCCTCACCGACGTACTTTTTTCTTTTCAACGAAATGGTTGACCCGTCCTGATGGACGTCTCTTACAGAGTCAACCATTCGTTAGAAAGAAAAATGAATACGTCGGTTATAATGGCATGATCAAAATTCCTTTCTTATGCTCTTTCTTCTGGTGGCTGAGAGCGAAGCTCACGTTTATGGGTCAGCCACCAAGAGAAAGAGCAATTTTAAGTAAGGAATTTTCAATCAAAAATTATCAAGAATAAAATCAAAATTACAATTAAAATAAAAATTTACAATTTGAGAATTTAATTTTTATTTTAATAAATTTTTATTTTAATCTTAATTTTTGATTGAAGATAATGAATCCCCACGAGCCAATTATTCTTGGGCATTAGAAAAGGATTTAAGTGATGGAAGCCCAAGAATATTGGCTCGTGGAAATCGGATTCATTATCTGGACCAGGCATTATCTTTGATCCCAGCGTTCTTATATTTCTTTTCTTTAATCAATTGCTTCCTTTTATTTTCTTGCAATTGATTAATGAGAAAAGAAAAAGAACGCTGGAAATAAGATCAAAGATTAATCATGCCTGGTCCGATTTCCTTTCTGCCGGCATTAAATATGGGCTCCTAATTCCCTTTCTTTCTACTAAGAGAGAGCCTATATGCCGGCATTGGAAAGGAAATCATTGATTCCTGACACTGTACCGCTTCTCCGCTGTTGTCTTTCCATTTTTTCTTGGAAGCGATCTTGCCTTCAAGGCACGCTTCTAATCAAGAAAAGATGGAAAACAGCGGAGATTAAGCGGAGGTCAGGAATCCAGATCCAGCGAAAGAGCACTTTCCCCCCGATTCCTTCAAGAAATTTCCATTTCCTTATCAACCTTCCCTTCATTGACAGTTATTTTATTTGAAGCTGTCAATGGGAAGGTTGGAAATGGAAAGTCTTGGAATCTGTAAATGGAAAGTGCGATTGATTCGCTGGATCTCTTTCCTTTCTAAAAGAAAAATGAAAATAAAAGAATAAAAATTTAATGACTGATCGATTATTAAATCTCTGCGATCAGTCTATTATTAAATTTTTATTCTTATTTTCTTTTTCTTGAAAGGAAAGCATCACGAGTCTTATTTCTTTTTCTTAATGAAAATTTGTCAGACAATTGCTGCAGCAATCAACTTTTCAAAGAAAAAGAAATTTAAGCTCGTGATGGTCTCTTGATCTGCTGTGAGCATAAGCCTGAAGGCTTCATCTTGAAGATGATGCTCACAGATAACAGATCAAGAGACGTCTCTTTTCATAATTTCTTTGATTAATCTCTCTCTTTTGGGCTCATAAACAATTATTCTTTTTCTTTTTAATAATTGTTGAGCCCCAAAGAAAGAGAGAGATTAATTTTCAAAGAAATGAAAAGAGACGATCACGACATTAATCACTTATTTTTTTCTCTGTCTTTAAACTGTTGACCTCAAATGAAAGAAAAGTGAACGGTCAACAGTTTTAAAGAGAAAAAATAAGTGTGTCGTGATCATTGACCGGTTGAAGAAAAGTTTGATGGCAACTCTCCGTGCCTCAGCACTTGCCATCGTCTCAAAACTTTTCTTTTAACAACCGGTCAATACATTTCCTTTCATACGAGAAATAAAAAGAGAATCTAAACGAAGAGTCTGTCAATCGTTCACAGAGAAAAAAGATGACGATTGACTCTTCGTTTGCTTCTCTTAATTTCTCTTATAATAGAAAGGAAATGTCCAAGAGTCGATAGTTTGCGGAGCATATGATTATTGTGATGGCCATTGAGCTGAGGCTCAGTCCTGCGGACCTTGATGGCCACACTAATCATGCTCACGCCATCGACTCTTGGAAAGGACACGATCATCGTCCAGAGACAGCCTCGGCATTAACATTTTTCTTTCATTAATGAAAGAGATTATGAAAGAAAAATAGCTGCCGAGGCTTATGTCTCTTGACGAGTCGTTTCCTTTCTTTCCTGTGTCAATTAACCGTTGAAGAAATGAAGAGCTTACGATGGCCTGTAGGCCAGCTCTTCATTCACCGGTTAATGCTTAGGCTGACACAGGAAAGGAAACACGTTTCGAATCAATAATCAAAAGACAAAAAGTAAATTACAAATGGAAAATTTTTCTTTATTAATCATCAGATTAATAATTTTCCATAATTTACTTTTATTTTCTTTTGATTATTGAAAACGTGTTTCGATCCACCTATCAAAGGTGGATCCATGATGGCGGTCTTAAAGAAAGAGACCATTGATCGAGCAGATAATAGAAATTATAAGGGAAAGCTCGATCGTCTCTTTCTTTACCGCCATCGAATCCTTTGACCGTACAACTTTTCCCTTTTCCATCATTGATTGTTTTCATGGTCAGCAATTTCTTTTATTCCTTTGAGGCTGACCATTAGAAAAAACAATTGATGGAAAAGAACGGGAAAGTTGTTAGACGGTCAAGGATTCAGTCTCTTAGGACCTTCCATCCGGAGGCTTCCTTTTCTTTTATCAGCTGCCAGATAAGCTTTCATTTCTCTTTCTTGTGATCACACAAGAATGAAAGCCTGGCAGCTAAAAGAAAAAGAAAGAAAAGCCTTCCGGAGGAGGACCTAAGAGACAGCCTGACGGTGAGAATAATGCCTTCGATCAACACAATTATTTTTCTTTTAGAAATTGTGTTGGAAGGCATTAATTCCGTCAGGCATTTCCTGTGACCGATCATGACCATAAGCCCACAGATGAGCCGAGGCTTCAGCCTTCGTTTACGACGGCTCATCGGCTTATGGTCTCATGATCGAAAGTTCACAGGAAATGAAAAGAAAACGTTATTGATCACGCCCACATAAGAGAGAATCAGCTTCAAGCTGGCACCGAAGTGCTTCATTCTCTCTTAATATGTTGGCGTGTAAAATTAACGTTTTCTTTTCCCCAGATTCTCATGAATTCCATCCTCCGGCTCATCCCTTTCATAAAAATAATTAATGCCGGAGGATGGATTCAACAGGAGAATCTGGGCAATCCAGCATTCATTGAGCGCGATTTACCTTTTCCCTGTCTTGAGCGCTCAATTATAATGCTGGATTGGTGGCGGGGCTTAAGCCTCAGCCTAAAGGCTGACCGCCACAGAGACGCTTTCTTTCACGATTTCTTCTTTCCAGTGGGCCCTCATTAAATAAAAGAAAAGAACATCGGGCCCACTAATAGAAAGAAGAAGTGAAAGAAAAGCTGTCTCTTCATCAGGAAATTTACTTGAAGTTACGATTTCATAAAGGAATCGGTTCGTAACTTCAAGAATTTCCTGATGATAATGGTGGACGTTCCGTTCATTTGATGCCGTGTGAACATGATTGATACGAGCTCAGCCATAGGCTGTTAAGAGAAGCTCGTATCGTTCACACGGCTATCAATGAATCGGATCCTGGTCCACCATTATGCTCATCACGATTGCCGGCATAACCTTTCCTTTCTTATACGAGCGGTCCTGAAGGACGTAAGCTCTCGCTCGCTCGTAGAAAGGAAAAGGTTTGCCAGACAGTGATGAGCTCATTTTCCCATTTCATTTTCTTCTAACATCCGTCTATAACTTTCCTTCCTTTCTTTTTTATAATAGGAAAGTTATTAATAGACGGATGTAGAAAAGAAAATGAAAGAAGACGGGAAAATGCCTGGACCGGATTGATCACAAAAAGTTATAAAAGAAAAAGTTGGTCAGATCGTGCTCACACGATTAATCGCTGACCGTCTAACTTTTTCTTTTAAACTTTTGTGAACCATCATTACCGGTCCAGGGTCTCTTAATCTTTGATATTTTCTATCACCATTCAATGGCTTCCAGAAGAAAGAGAATTAGGAAGCCAATGGTGATAAGAAAATGAAAAGATCAAGAGACAGAGACACGCCTTCCAACAATAAAAAGAAAATGAATGTCAATGTGCGGATGATTGATGCCTTCAGGGCATCACCGCACACATTCATTAAATTCTTTTTTATTGTTGGCGTGTCTCTCTTTCCTGTGGTTGCGATCAATCTGCTCGTAGATGAGCGAAGGCTTCAGGCCTTCATTTGAGCTCATCATCGATACGAGCAGACCATTGATCGTCCACAGGAAAGGAAGGTTATTTTCATTATTAATTTCTTCTCTTTTATTGATCTCATCAAATAATTGGTGGCATCTTATTTTTTATCTTTGAAAGCCAACAATTAGATGAGATCAAAAGAGAGAAATTGTATAAAAATAACCTTCTGTCTCTTGAAGTCTTTGATGTGGCGATGAGCTTATTTTCCTTTCTCTTTCTTGAAGAAAGCGGAAAATTAATCGCTCACGCTCACATCAAAGAGAGCAAGAGACACATTCATTTTTATAATAAAGAAAATAATAAGACGTCATCAATCTCGATCTTTCTTTTCTTTTTCTTGATCGAGATTGTAATGATGACGTCTTATTTTCTTTTTAAAAAATGAATGATTTCCTTCTCCTGAGCTTCCAAATCCATTTCTTTCTCTTTGAAGATTGCCTGGGCATTAAGCCCAATGTTGGCAATCAAGAGAAAAGAAATGTTGGAAGCGGAGAAGGAAATGGAAGCCATTGAAGAATTTTCTTTTTAATAACCGGTAAATAACGATCTCACCTTTCCACAGACGCATAATAAAGAAAAAAGGGAAAAGGAAAAGCGTCTGTGGGTGAGATCATTAACCGGTTACAAGAAAATTCCCAAGGCTTCCAACTTCCCGGATTAAAGAAAATGAAAAATGAAAACTATGATAAATTTCTGAAGAAATTAGTTTTCATTCATTTTCTTTAAGTGATCCGGGAAGTGATGATCCCGTAGAAAAGAAAGAGCCAATCGAGCGAACAGCGTTCATCGCTGGCACTAGAGTGCTTCGCTCGATTAATTGGCTCTTTCTTCGGGCTCATCAATCACTTTTTTATTAAAGAAAGAATAGAAGAAAAATAAAATTTCTTGTCTTAGAAAATGAATGTGGTCATGAATCACATCTCTGAACCACTTGCATTTCTTTTAATTATTGATTGTGTGCGATTCCTTTGCAAGGACACAATCAATAATAGAAATGCAGTTAGGAGATGTGATTAAACTCATGCCCACACTTTCCTGTGATGACCGAGGGTGGAAGCCGTTGGGCTCCTCGGTCATGAGCATAAGCTTCAGGCTTAAGCTCCACAGGAAAGTAGTCAGGAGATGATAGACATCTTATTTTTCCTTTTCTTTTATTAATCTGATGATTAATAAAAAGGAAAATAAGATTTCATCTCCTGACTGATTCCTTTTGGTTTAATCGCAGCAGATAGACGATCAGACGGACATTTAGAAAAGAAAAAGATTGTCCGTCAGTCATATCTGCTGCTGATAAACCAAAGGAATCGAAGACAGCGCTAGCATGAACATAACTTACATCTCTTGCTTTCTTCTTCCACAGACGCTTGATCGTCTGCAGACGATGAATAGCCAAGCGATCTGGGAGAAGAAAATGCAAGAGGAAGTTATGTTATCATGATAGCTGCGCTGTCTTCAGATGGCGGCTCTGGAAAGATCGCTTCCTTTCGAAGGCTGTCCTTTCTTTAATGAAAGCGCTCTATCGAAGATTGCAGCTTGATGCTGAAGCGCTCATTAAAGGACAGCCTGGAAGCGATCGTAATACTGCCGCCATCATGGATCCACCATCTCCTCCTTTCTCTTTTCTTGTTTTTAATCATCTCCGGACAATTACTTTCTTTCTTTTTTAAAAATGATTAGTCCTGAGATTAAAAACAAGAAAAAGAAAGGGAATGCATGGTGGATCGATCCCTTTACCAACAGTAGATTGGTGCCTCTTGATGGGAAGGAAAGCAATAGTGGCTCGTTTTCCTTTCTTTTCTTATTTTAAGAGCCCACTGCTTTGCTTTCCTTCTCAAGAGGCATCCAACTGTTGGAAAGGGATCAATGGAAAAGAATGCAGCGAAGATTCTAGAGACACGAGGTCATCTTCAAGATGACAAACAAGATCGTGTCTCTGAATCAATCGCTGCTATTATTCTTTTCCATTTCCAGTGAATGATTCATGTCCTTTATCCACCGAGGCTGACCCTTCTCTTTCAAGGATCGGTTACGATCAACTCTTGAAAGAAGGTCAGCTAATCTCGGTGGAAAAGGAGATCATTCACTGGTTCAGGAATCCATTGCTTCTTCAGGAAGCAGTCTCTCGATCCCGTGCGTTCTATTGATGGCTCGATAAGTGCCTCAGCACAGCCATCAATCATGAACGCACGAAAGGATCGAAGACATGGATTCCTGATGAACGAAGTGATAGATTACTGGCCAGTGCTAATCCTTTCTTTTCCTTTTTCATTAAGGAAAGGATTAGATGGCTGGCCAGTAATCACTTCGTTCAGTCTCTTACGATCAATCATGCCATCTTCGGTCTCATCTTTCCTTCTTTCTTTTATGAAAGGAAAGATAATGAGACCGGAGAAGATGGCAATTGATCGAAGAGACGATGGATTCATAAAGAAAGAAAAAGGAAAATGATTGTGCGAGCACTTTAGTGCCAGCATCGGCTGTCGCACAATCGTACTTTTGCCTTTCTTCTTTCATGAATCCATCACCGTCTCTTAATAAGAAAAATAAGAAAAGAAAGAAAAATTAAATTTTGAAAAATAATTGTTTGCAATTATTAATTTAATTTTTTTCTTTCTTTTCATTTTTCTTTAAGAGACGGTAGATGAGAGCCATCCTTCGATGAAGAAGAAAAAGAAAGCATTGGTTTTGAAGCGATCTTCAGATCGGCACTGCAGTGCTTTCAACTTCCAAACGCTTTCTTTTTCTTTTCTTCATCAGGAAGGTTATTGGCTCTCATCCTTTCCTTTACAAATCTTATTTTTATTAAAAGTTAATTCTTCTCTTCCTTTAACTTTTGATAAAAATAATTGATTTGTTAAAAGGAAAGAGAAGGGCATTATGATGAGGACATCTTTACTGGCATCACAGACGATCTAGATTTCTTCATTCTTTATTGTGGAGCCGATGGCTTCCATCTTCGATGGCCACAATAAAGAAGAAATCTAATCGTGATGACAGAAGGATGTCCGATAATGCCTTTCTGAAGAGGAAATCGTAACCGTCAAACTCCTGGCTGATGAAATATAAAATGAAAAAGAACGTAATCCGCTGTTGCGGTCAAGCTTTGCTTGGTTCTTTTCATTTTATAATCAGCCAGGTCTTACCGACGGTTACAAATGATTTCCTCTTCCATTTCCTTGTGAATCATCAATCGATGGTTTTAATGGCCAAATGTGCTTCGGGCTCTTAAGAGCCAGCCTTCAGGCTCACCTGGCCATTAACCATCGATGATTCACAGGAAATGGATTCCCGGTCTTATCACGATCTGATTCTCTTTCTTTCGTTTAGACGAGTGCTTCAATGTCAGCTTGATGCTGACGCACTCGTCGAAAGAAAGAGAAAAATCGATCGTGAGAGCGGGAATCATGAATCCATCCTCGATCTCTTCCTTGCGTTCACATTTCAGGTGCGAGAGTTGAGCTCTCATTAAGCACCTTGTGAACGCAAGAGAAAGAGATCATTATGAGGATGGATTCTTCATTTCCTTGAAATCTTATTTTCCTTTATAATTTTCCTCAGTCTTTATTATGAGCGTGATTCATGTCCTTAAGGACCGCTCATAAAGACAAAGGAAAATTATAAAAGGAAATGATTTCTAAGGAAATGGAAGCCATCAATTATTGATTCCCCAAATAGAAAATTCCTTTCTTTTCCTTGATGGCAATCATTGATGCTGATGCATCTGCCATCGTTAAGGAAAAGGAAAAGGAATTTTGTGGGGATCAATCGATGGCTTCATCTGGAGATTAATTTTCCTTTTTACAATTTTCCTTTTTAATGATGCCTCGAAGAGAAATGCCATCATTAAATAAAATTGTAAAGGAAAATTTTAAATCTCCAGAAAACACATTCTCTTCTTGAAGAAAAATGAATTCCTTGCGACCTGATCAATTTCGTCTGCAGACGGATCAGGAGAAAGCAAGGAATTCATAATTTTTCTTCAAGATCAAGAGAATGTGTGTATTCCTTTACCAATTTCTCTTTTTTTCTTCTTCTTTGACGTGTGCTTTCATGTCAGCTTGATGCTGACGCACACTCATAAGAAGAAAGTGAAAAAAAGAGAAAAAGAAAAGGAATACGATCCCGCTGAACCATTACCTGATTCAATAATTTTCATAAAAACTTTTCATTGCCGGACTATTAATAAAAGAAAAAACCTGTCCGGCTGTTAATGAAAAGTTAATGAAAATTATTTCAGGAAATGAGCGGGATCCAGAGTCTCTTTTTCTTTTTCTTCTTTGGATTGGAACCGATTAATGAGCTGCTGATAAGAAAATAGAAAAGACAAGGGAATAAGCAGCTCATCGGGTCCAATCTCAAAGAAAATGAAAAAGAAAAAAGAGACGATTCTTGATTTAAAAAAGAAAATGAGCAAATTCTCTCTCCATCTTTGGGCTCACATAATAATAAAAGAGAAAAAGCCCAAAGGAGAGAATTTGCAAACATTTTCTTAAAAATCAAGAATCACTTTCCTTTCATTTTTAACTTATTATTAATGTGGCACCATTTCCCTTTTCTTTAATGTGGTGCCACAATAATAAGTTAAAAAATAATGAAAGGAAAGGCATTCATCTTCCACATGGATCATTCCTTTACACGATTCCTAACAACATTTTCTTAAAGAGAAAATGGGAATCGTGAAGGAAATGTCCTGTGGAAGATTGAATGCTTCTTGGAAGATTAGTTCCTCAGCAGTAGATGGTCAATCATTCTTGGTTATAGACGGTTCTCTCTTAAATTAAAGGTTGAAAGAAAAGACAAAGCGCTTATGCGCTATCAACCTTTAATTGAGAACCGTCAACCAAGAGAATGATTGATACGCCATCTACTGCCATAGGAACTTCTATCTTCCAAGAATAATCAATTTCTTTAATAAAAAGTTAAGGAAAATTATGATCTTCTTTTCTCCTTTGAAGATCTGATATAATTTTCCTTTCTAACTTTTTATTTTTAAAGAAATTGATTGTTTCCTTCAATGATCGCCTCTTGAAAGAGAAAACATGAAAGCGATCTAGCGTAGCTTGGGTCTTAAGACCGTTCCATCGCTTTCATTTGTTTTCTCTTTCAAAAAGAGGCTCAGTAGTAGGAAACACATGAAAGCAAAAGAATTTTCTCTCTTGAAAACGAATCATTCCAGAGCAAGCTTCTACAGGAAGAATTAATCGCTTGCTCTGGAATATTGATTCGTTTTCTATAAGAGAGAAAAGTTTGCTTTCATGATCATCAATCTTGCTTTTCCTTTAATTTTCTTTGAAGTGCTCGTGATGAGCTTAAGCCTCAGGGCTTCTCTTGAAGAGCCAGCTCATCAATACGAGCACTTCATCAAAGAAAATTGGAAAAGCCCAAAGATTGATGATCACGTGAACTCCAGATCCTTTAATTATTTTTCTTTTGCTTTATCTGGGGCTTCCATAAGAGATGGAAAGAGAAGCCCCACAAAAGCAAATGAAAGAAAAATAAATAATAAAGGATCTTGGATTTCGTTCACGTGATTCATTTTCTTTCACAAAATATATTTTTTCTTCATCCTTTAAAACATTTACTTTTTATTCTATTTTCTTTCAAGAAAATAAAAGTAAATGAAAGGATGATAAAAAATTAATATTTTGTAAAGAAAGAAAATGACCTTCGTTTACGTGTTCTCTTTCATCTTGACTGCATTGCCAACATTAAATCTTGAAGATTAATTGAAAATGTTGGCAGTCAAGATAAAGAAAGAGACAATCACGTAAACGAAGATTCCTTTCTCACGAGCTTGTCTCGATACGATCATTTGATCATTCATTCAGTGGCTGGGATCTTCTCGTTAGTGTGGCTCACAAGGGAATGAAAGCCCGCCACACTAAATGAAGAGAAGATTAAGCCAGCCACTGGGATCAAATGATCAAAAAGACAAGATCGGGAAAGGAATCACATTTTCTTGAATATGAAATCCTAAGAGACCGACCGATCCGATGCTCCGATCCACTATAAAGAAAAAAGAATGAAGGATCGGATCGGTCGTCAAGGATTTCATATGTGATCAAGAAAATGGACCAGGAGATGGAAGGACAAAGGAATCGTGACCCGCTCGAATCCTCTTTCTCTCTTTCTTGTTGTGGCGGTCATCCTGAAGATGAGGCTTAAAGCCCCGCCACAGAAAGAGAGAGAGTACGAGCGGGACACACAAGCTTCCTTTCTCCTGATCGGACCATCTCCTGGTCGTCTCTTGACTTGGTGCGGATCTAGACATCGATCACTTGATCTTGACCATGGAATGCTTTCCTTTATGTGTGTGATCACACGAAAGCATACTTTCTCATGGTCAAGATCTATCGATGACTCCGCACCATTGACAGTCAAGAGACGGAATCCAGGGCACATCATTCTAACCACCGATCCATTGTTCTTTTGTCTCTTTCATTGAGGCCTTCTCTTAAGATCCTGTGGGCCTCAATGAAAAGAAAGAGACAAAAGAAGGATCGGTGAGAATGTTGTAATGCCCTGGATTCATTCTCTTTCAAGAAAAAAATTAATTTGTTATTTTCTTAAAGAAAATATGATTACAAATTAAATATTTTTTCTTTAGAAAGAGAATGTGAGACGGTGGAAGAGAGCGAAGCCAAGGGCTTAAAGCCCGGCCAGCCAAAGGCTGTTCGCTCTCTTCTATGCACCGTCTCTTCTCTTTCTAGGGTCCTGCGGATAAACGTTCACTGTCAATGGCGGTCAGCTGCAAGCTGAGGAGCCTTCAGGGCTCCCCGCCATCAACAACGTTGGCAGCCGCAGGCCCTAGAAAAGGATTCAGGAAGAAATGGTTTCCACAAGAGATCTTGATTGGTTTCCACGTGAACGTAAGAGATTGAAGCTCTGTCTTAATTGTAGGCCTCTGATGAAAGAAGTATATCGGCCTACAAGACAGAGCTTGATAATCAATCTCTTCGTTCTCTAAGGTGGAAACCATCTTCGATCTCGTCTGTGGAAGCCATTGGAAGCCCATTTGATACGCTGTAGGTCATGATAAGGAATCATTGATTGGTAAGAGCGTAAGCGGTATGGCTTTCCATTCTTAAATGGTGTAGTTGAGAAAGGAAATTCGGGAAGGTTATTTGACCGTGATGTTAGCCCTGATCCTCTCTTGCAAAGAAGAAAAGAAGAGATGGGATCAGGGATCAGCGGTTCAACCTTTGCCTTTTCCTTTCTACACTGCATTAACCTTCTATCACCTTTGGCTCATCATCAATCACAGGAAATAGTGAGATTAAATCCTGAGATCCTGTCGATGATTGATGGAGCCTGAAGGTGGATAATGGGCGAAATGGTGGCTCAGTTCCTGAAGAACTTTTGAGAGAGCCACCGCATCAGCATTCGCCCATTGGATTTCCTCTCTTTCCTTTGTGAGCTCACATCTTGGCTTCTCTTTTGACAGTGCCTCAGCACTTAAGAGCCAAGATGTTCTGAGCTCATCAAAGAGAAAGAGGAAATCCGTTCATTTTCTTTTTAATAATTAAATTTTAATCTTAACTGATCACTTAACAAAGGAATCTGATCAGTTAACAAATTAAAATTTAAATCTAAAGAAAATGAACAAATCCTGAGATCTTAGATGATCTTCCAGAGATGCATTTCTTGCCAATAAGCGTTTCAATCATTTTCTTTAGACGAGCTCTTCCTTAAAGGACAAGAGATCACTCGCTCGTCTATAAAGAAAATGGAAACGCTTGGCAAGGATCTCTGGAGTCATCAATCTCAGGATTTAATCTCTTGACTTCTTCACCAATCTCTGGATTCATCAATTTTTATAAAAGAAAATAAAATTAATTTTGAATCCAGATAAGATTGGTGAGTCAAGAGATTATTCCTGGCCCAACAGTCAGATAAATTTCCTGAAGAAATTGATGAAGATCTGACTGTTGATATGGCCAGGATTAGATCCAGCCTACACCTTTCCATTTCCTCTTTGCTGTGCTCTTAAGAGCCAGCCATAGGCTGACAGCAAAGAACTAGGAAATGGAAGGTGTAGATTACGCAGGATCAAAGAAAAGATAACGTTTAAACGCCTGTCCGTACAAGAGAGAGAGAATAATGCGCTTGGAAATGATTGAGCGCTCTCTCTCTCTTGGACAGGCGTTTAATAAACGTTTCTTTTATTTTCTTTCCTTTTCGAATACTAATAAAAAATAAAGAAAACATAACAATTTGTTATAAAGAAAAAATAAATAAATAACAAATTGTGTTTTCTTTTTAATTTTTTAATAGTGAAAAGGAAAGGATCACTTAAGAAAATGAAATTATTGATCTGTTAATGGACGATTAAAAGAAAATTGATATGTGCCGATGCTGCAGCATCTTTGTGGCACCAATTTTCTTTTATTAATCGTCCATCAGATCAAATTACATTTTCTTTAAAGTGATCGAGGACATCATTAATTAATTTCTATTTAATTTCTCTTATTAATTTCTTTCAACAATTGATCGATCACAGGAAAAGGAATAAGATCGATCGATGAAAAGAAAATAAAAAAAGAGAAATTCTAAAAGAAATGATGATGTCCTCATAATGATTTTCCTATTTCTTTTCTTTCTGTTGAGAACCGTCTCATGAGCCCATATGAAGAGCGACAGCTTACAGCTGGCCAGTAATGGCTCGCTCTTCATAAAGATGGGCTCGACGGTTCATCAGAAAGAAAAAGAGGAAAATCATATTCATTTTCTATTAATATTTTCTAAAAACTTCTTGATATTACATTTTCTTTTAATTGGTGGACTAATTTTCTTTTTTATTAAAGGTCCACCAATTGATAAAAGAAAAATGTAATCAAGAAGTTCGAAAATATTAGAAAATGAATGAACACATTTTAAAGAAAAGAAAATTATCATTTTCCAAATCTATTGCTTTCTTGAAGTTATTGAACGTGATCGTTCACAAGAAAGCGGATTTGGAAGATAATTTTCTTTTTCTTTAATAAAATGTGTTCAATTCCTTTCCTACGTTCTTTCTTTCCTTGACTGGCATTCCTTTTAATAATTCTTTTCAAGCAGTCAAGAGAAAGAACGTTAAGGAAAGGAATTCCATCACCGGTTCTTGACATCATTTCCACATTGATTGCCTCTTCTCTTTTCTTTTTGCAATCAATGTGGAAATAGATGTCAATATGACCGGTGATGGATGATGGAACTAAAGATGTCAGGATTCTTCTCTTAAATGCGGCAATGAAAATGACAGCCGCTTCATTTAAGAGAACCTGACATCGGTTCCATCATCATTCACTGGCCCATTGAATTCCATCTCTCTTTCTCTCTTTTTGAATAAGAGAGATGGAATCCATGGGCAGTGAATGGTGGGCTTAAGCCCACGGACGGATCGGTGGATCAGCCACCGGCTCTTCTGGAGCATCCGTCCCAATCATTATCTTATCTTCCATCAACCTGTTGTCTCATCTTTTCTTTTAGAGAAAGAGACAACAAGTAGGTTGATGGAAAGATAATATGATAATGATTCATTATGAAGCTGTCTTCCTTTTCATTCTCTGGAATTTTCTTTGAAGTCATCATTGGATCAGGAATTTATAACTTTCATTTCTTTCCTTTGCAATCAATCTTCTCCTGAGCACTCATGCTCTTAATAGGAGAAGATAGCAAAGGAAAGGAAAGTTATTCCTGATCCAATAGATGACAGAAAATTCCATGAATGAAAAGAATCTGGAAAGTCCGGAATTCTTCTTGGCAATATGTTAAATCCTAAGAAATGCATTGGGGAAAAGGTAAGTAGAATACCAATAAATGTTGAAACCAAATGATAAAGAGAGAGAGTACATGAGGATGAAGGTAATAAAATCTTAGAGCCAACAATATTTTCTCCATTGAAGATTATTCCAGAGAAGATAGCAATTACAGCTCCTAAAGAAAGAACAAAATGAAAATGAGCTACAACATAATATGTATCAAGTAATCCTAGATCCAGTGCTGCATTTGCAAGAATTATTCCTGTTGAGCCACCTATAGTAAACATTAATAAAAAGAGAAGACCAAAGAATGCTGAACTAGTTTTCAGCTGTAAGAATGGCAGACTCCCAAGATATGTACTTAACCAATTAAAGATTTTTGTACCAGTCGGTAAGGATATCAAGATTGTAACTCCTGTAAATAAGCTCTTGTATCAGTTTCTAAACCTACAGTTCAATAGCTGTCACACAACCACACACAAGCCATTATCCAGAGAGACGACAATACAGGCAGACAGGCACACAGAAGAGTGCTATTTACGGTATTGTGCGAACACACTGAGCACACTGTTTGTACCACATCAGAGGCCACATCATTATCAATGATTACCTTCGGACGGAGAAACTTACTAAGAAAGTTATACACACCCCCTCCTGTGACCTGAGAAACCGAAAGCACACCATATAACGTAATGGATAGAATGAGTGTATCTCTCAGCAAAACATTGGATCAAAGAAAAGTGTATTAGATTGAAGATCAGACAAGACATTAGAAGACCTCCTGATAAGATTGGTAATGTTAATAAAAGCATTCCTGCTGTAATCAAGAGAGCTCAAGGGAATAATGGCATAGTCTTTAATGTCAGATTATAAGAGCTCAGATTTAGAATTGTTGTCCAAAAGTTAAGAGATGTGAGACATGAGGATATACCTGAGATTAATAATCCAAAGATAAGATTTCCTGTACTTGAAGGTGATAAACTCATAAAAGAAGTGCTTAATGGTGGATTTAATGTCCATCCTGTTCCACCTCCAAACTCTGATATTAAAGAAAGCATTAGGAAAAGATATGAAAGAAAAAGAATTAAGATAGAAAAATTATTGACTCTAGGATATACCACTTCAGGAGACCCTTGAAAGATAACAAGAAAATAATTTCCAAATCCACCAAACAAGCCAGGCATTACTAAAAAGAAGATCATAAGAAAGCCATGAAAGCTTATGCTTATATTATAGAAGTTCTGGTTTTCTGGAGATATAATCCTATTTCCTGATGAATATAATTCTATTCTTATAAGGACTGAGATTAATGTACCGGAGATCCCAAAGATAAATGATGATAATAAATAATAGATTCCTAAGCCTTTATGATTACAATTTTTATAAGTGATTGAAAAGATATTCTCTGTGAATTCAAAGATCTGTGGATCAAACTTCACTTTCTTTCTCTTGTTTGATCCACAAGGAGATCTTTGATTTTATTTCACAGAGAAAATTCTTTTCTTGTAATCACTTATAATAAAAAATTGTATTTGAAAATTAATTTCTTGGAAAAGAGAATCCAATATTTTCTTGTTATTAAAAATTAATTAATCAAATGCCATTTTCTTTTTCATTTGATTAATAATTAATTTTTAATAAGAAAATATTGCTGGATTCCAATTTTCCAAATTAATTTTCAAAAAGAAGAAAATTGGCAATCTTGAATTCCTTTCTCCCCGGCCATTGATCACATTAAAGAGAAAAAGAAAACTCAATTCGTTGAAACGAGTGCTGAGGCACATTGAGTTTCTTTTTCTCTTTATTGTGATGGCCGGGAAGGAATTCAAAATCAATTTTCTTCTTGATCACGACCGCATTATTCTTTTCTCTCTTTTTATTATCAGTTGACATTTCCTTTTTCTCTTTGTGAGTCAACTGATTATAAAGAGAGAAAAGAAAGGGTCGTGATCGTGGGCTTGAAGCCCACACTTTCCACAGATGAGCCATCACCGTCAGCATCACCGGATCAAGAAGAAGACCTTAGGTGCCCGACGTCTGTTTCCTTTGCTTCGTCGGGCATAAACCTCAGGTCTCTTCTGTGATCCAATTGGTGTGCTGACGGATGGCAAACATCTTGTGGAAAGGCTTTCTTTAACACCGCTCCGAATCAACCGTCTCTTATAAAAGAACAGATTGAGGATGTTTAGACGGTTGATGAAGGAGCGGTGTATTAAAGAAAGCGTGGGCTCAACACGCCCACCAATCCATTGAGCCTGAGGGCTTACTTCCTTCTCGTTATTAGTGTGGCGGCTATAATGGCAAGGCCTTGAGGGCTAACTTGCCACCGCCACACTAAGAGAAGGAAAGCCCGGGCACAATGGATTGCAATCACTTTTCCTTCTTTTTCAACAGCTGTCCGCTTAACCGGATTGATGCCTTGAGGGCTCAACAGCTGTTGAAAAGGAAAAGTGATTGGTGGTCCATCAGGGCCCACGATTGAAGCTGCATCGATCACTGGATCAGCCAGTGGCAGCTTCAATCCTTTCCTGCGGTTCATTAATCCTTGCCGGACAGGTTAGCTCGTGCTGAAGCACTTTTAAGAGCTCACCTTCAACGTCCGGCTTAATGGATTAATGACCTCAGGAAAGAGAAGATTCCTTGAAAACGATTTCCTGGACGATCATTCATCACCTTTTCTTTTAACTGATCGTCATGAAGGAAATCGGTTTCTTGAAGGAATCTTCTGTCTCTTGACGGATTGATCCATTGATCGTCTTTTCATTTCTTTGTCAATTGATCGTTTTCTTTCTTTTTCTTTCGATCAATTGATAGACAAAGAAATGATAGACGAGGATCAATCCACAGAGTCAAGAGACGATTCCTGGCATAATGTCCGCTTTTATCAAATCCGTTTTCTTTAATCAGAGGATTTGTGCGGACATTATCTTCAGCCAGGAATCAATCACTGGCGTGCACCTCAGTGCTCATCTTCTTTTTCACTTAATTTCACTTCTTCTTTTGGTGAAATTAAGAAAGAAGATGAACGCCAGTGATGACAGCGGAGAACTATCTTAATCCTTTTTTCATCATTCCTTTTCCTGGGCGTGATGAATTTCTTCAGGAAATTCATGACAATCACGCCCATTATGGAAAAGGAAATGAAAAAAAGGATGGATCGTACCGCTGTAAGTGAGAAGATTATGAGTCAAGAGCTTGCATTTCCTTTCTTAATGTGTGCGATGAGCCTCAGCTTCATGCTGACGCACACATAAAGGAAATGCAATTAGCTCTTGACATCTGTGATCTTCTCTCTTGCTTTCCTTTCCTTCATTTGACCGCACCATTGATTCCTTCTCCACGGTCACATACGTTGGGAGAAGAGAACAATAGCGGTCAAAATGAATATAGGAAAGGAAAGGAGATCGTAACCTCATGCTGACCACACAAAAGAAAGAAAGGAAAGGTCAGCTGGTTACGATCTCAATCATTTTCCAAATTAATTTCTTCTAGTAAACGAATAAATAAAGAAAGAGAATATTCGTTTACAAGAAATTAATTATGGAAAATGATTATCAGCGGTTCTTTAAAAAGAAAAAGAGGAAAATCTTGATTCAAAAAGATCATCAGATCATCAAGATTTTCCTTTTCCTTTTTCTTTTTAACCGCTGATAGAATGTCTTGAGTTCCGATCTCCACTGTTCTTTTCTCTCTTTAATGTGGATCCAAGGGATGCATCTTCGATGCCCACATTAAAGAATAAGAGAAAAGAAGTCAGGAGATCGGATAACGCTCAAGAAATTCCTTTCATTTATTAAAATAAAAAATAAAAATAATTTTACAGAATTTCTTTTCAAGAGTACAATTATTGTTATTATTTTTTATTTTATAAATGAAAGAAGGAAAGAGACTAATGAAAGCGTTTCTAATGCCAGCATCTTATGAGGCTCTTGAGGAGCCAATGCTGCAAACGCTTTCGTCTCTTTCCTTTGATCCAGCATCACAATTAATTATTAATAAAAAGAAAAGAATTAGCAAACTTCATTTTTAATAATTTCTTGAAAGAAATTCGAAGTTTGCTGTTATTTCTTTTCTTTTGAATAATTAATTGTAATTGATGCTGGATCTTATGGAGGCCTCATAAAAGAAAGAGCGATTAATCGATCCTCTGATCGGCTCTTTCTTTTATTTTAATGAGGCCTCCATAGATTCGTTCCTTAACATTTAATTTTCAATTGATTGACCGGTGATAAAGAACGAGCCAGTTTTCAACTGATGCAGGGCATGCTCGTTCCACCGGTCATAATCAAGAAAATGAAATGTTAATAAAGGAACGAATCAAGATCAAGATTCAGGAAATTCTTATTTTTATTTTATTTAATTTTAATAAAAGGAAAATTAAAATTATAAAATAAAAATTAAAGAATTCCTGCTTGATCTTCTTTCCTTTACTAAAAAAGAGAAGAAGGGAGGCCCTCATAAGAGAAAGAACGATAAGAAAAGAAGCTTATTAGCGGTGAGCTGAGGCTCTAATAACCGCTGCTTCTTTTCTTTAATCGTTCACTTTCTCTTGGCCTCCTCTGATCTTCTCTTTTTGTAAAGGAAAGGATTCCCGGTCAACATTACAATTTTCTTTCTAAAGAAAAAAGAGAAAAATTGTAATGGACAGACCGGGAATCGGAAGCCTTGGGAATTTTCTTTTACAATTATTCATAAAAAGAAAATTCCATCCCAAGGCTTCCATGAATTCCTTACGACCGAGCTTCATTTCTTTGATCCAACATTATTGACGGTCACAAAGGAAAAAGGAACTGACCGTCAAGATAATGTTGGTAAAGAAATGAAAGAAGCTCGGAGGTAGGAATTCTGTTGGGACAGCATCGTGGCTTCCTAATTCCTTTCTTTTACGAAATGAATGGTGGATCTAATCGGTGGCTCAAAAGAAATATTAGAAAGGAAATAGCACCGAGGGAGGATCCACCATTCAAAGTAAAAGAAAGAAAAGGAACACGATGCTAGATGTCCCAACATCCACATTGAAGGACGAATGAATCCATCGTTCGCAAGCTTAAAAAGGGAATTTGTAAAAGGAATTGCTTGCTCACGATGGAAATCGTCCTCAATTGTGGATCAGGAAAACGGTAATCTTGATCTCTTCCAGCTCAATCATCTTTTCTTCTTTTAACGAGTTGTTGAGCTTGAGGCTCACCTTCGGACAACTCGTTAAAGAGAGAAAAGATTGATTCGTGCTGCTGGAAGATCAAGCGTTTTCCTGAATTCCTGGCCTATGATTGATCTTACAGCTCTTCAGAAGTGCGTGTCCTGATGGACCAGCTTCGATGCTGACGCACTTCTAATAGACGAGCTGTATCAATCATTAAAGGCCAGGAATTGGAATCCATCTCCTTCAATGCTTTCATCCACATGGTGCGTTCTTTGTTCTCTTGATCCTTGATGGTCAGCAAGCTGAGGCCTTAAGCCCTTGCCATCAAGAGAACGATCAAGAGACGAACGCACCAGATGAACGAATTTCTTAGAGATGGATTCCCAGTCGTCTACAATTCTTTTCCTTTGATGAGAACTTCTCCACGATCACTTGATGATTAATGAACGATTGATATCGTTCCATCAAGTGAGAGAAGTTATCAAAGGAAAAGAGAGACGACTGGTGGATTCCTTGTCCTGATCCTCGTCTGCTTCTTTCTATTGTTGTGGCTCAACAGGTTGAAAGAGAAGAATGACACAACAGAAAGAAGAAGAAAGACGAGGTCAGGAGTAGGAATCCCTTTCCTTCTTCAATAAGAGCTTCCGTTTCATTTTCTCTTAATGATTGACCGTATGGCAAGCCCAAAAGAAGAAAAGAAAGGCTTGCCGGTCAATCATTATTAAAGAGAAAATGAAAAAAGAGGAAGCTCGGAGAAGAAGGAAAGAAGATGGAGAGTTAAGATTGATCCACAAGACAGGCATTATGAAGAGAAGCTCTTGAGGAGCTAAATGCCTGTCGGATCAATCCTCTCAATCTTCAAGAAGAAAATTGATTTTGAATTCCTTCCCGGCCATCACAATAAAGAGAAAAAGAAACTCAATGTGCCTCAGCACTCGTTTCAACGAATTGAGTTTTCTTTTTCTCTTTAATGTGATCAATGGCCGGGGAGAAAGGAATTCAAGATTTTTCAAATTTCTTCTTTCTTTCCTTTTCATCTTTACAAAAAGAAATAAAAATAAAAATTAATTATTAACTGATTGATAAAGAAAGGGAGAATCAGTTAATTAATTTTTATTATTTCTTTTTGATAGATTATGAAAAGGAAAGGATTACAAAATTCTATTTTTTCTTTTAATAATAAGATTATTGATCGTTAAGGAAAAGGAATTAAACGATCAACTTATTATTAAAAGAAAAGAATTTTGTAATCGATCAGGAAATTGAAGCTCTTTCTTTCTCTAGACAGTCGTGCATTGAAGATGCGAGCTTAAGCTCACGACACTAAGAGAAAGAAAACTAGAGCTTCATAAATTTCCTGATCCTTTCTTTTAAAAGGAAGAAAAGTTGGGAGCTCGAATTCTCTTTTTTCTTTCTCTTTTGAACGAGCTCCTAACAACTTTTCTTCTTTTAAAAGAAAGAAATACATTTTCCTGAATCTCTCTCTTCGATGAAAAGAAGAAAGCAAATTTACAGAGAATGTTGACCCGTCCTTCAAGTACGTCTTCTACGAAGTCAACATTCATTTGCTTTCACTTTTCATAAAGAAGAGACAGAGATTCAGCAGGAAAATGTATTTGATCCACCGCTGTAGGCCTTCATTCGTCTCTTTTCTTGTGTCAGCTTAAAGCTGAGGCCTTCAGGCCCACAAGAAAGAGACGTAAGGCCTTACAGCATACGGTGGATCCATCATCAGTCATTTCTCTTCCAACAATCATCCAACT
This sequence comes from Prorocentrum cordatum, assembly GCA_963575745.1. Lineage (NCBI taxonomy): Eukaryota > Dinophyceae > Prorocentrales > Prorocentraceae > Prorocentrum > Prorocentrum cordatum. The sequence goes on along the minus strand of CAUYUJ010020102.1, from coordinate 16,681 downwards.
TTTACAAAAGGAATTGATAAAGAGTAAAGTTGGATTGTTGGAAGAAAGAAATTTAGACTGATGATGGTTTTCTTTCATTTTCTTCTTCATTATCATCCGTCCATAAATCTGGCTCTTCATAAAGAAAGAGAAAGAGTAAGAGCCAGATCAGACGGATGATGAAGAAGAAAATAACGAAAGAAAACGATTTCCTCTCCAAAATGAATTTTGATCATGTCCGATCGCTTGCTGTTTTTCTTTTATGTGATCAGCAAGCAATAGATCGGACAGATGGATCAAATTCATAGAGAGGAAATCAATTCATGCTCTTACAATTTTCATTTTAAATAATCCTCCAGATGATGGTTTTTCTTTTATTTTCTTTATTGCCATCATATGGAACAGGATTATTATAAAAGAAAATTAGAGCATGAATTATGATCCGCCATTTATTAAATGATGAACACGATTGATTACGAACCAAGCATTAATTTCTCTCTTTCAACAAATAAAAAGGAAAGAGAGAGAAATTAATTGGTTCGTAATCGTGTTCACATTTAATGGCGGATCATGATGGAGAACCTATTTGCAGCTGTCATTTCTTAACTTAGTGTGAGCACAGACATAAAAGAAAGAAGGAAAAACGTGCTCACACTAGTTAAGAGACAGCTGCAGGTTCTCCATCAACAACCGTGTAACAACTTAACCTTCACTGGCACACATTCTCTTTCCATAAGAGAATAAGAGTGTGCAGTTGATGGTTAATGTTGTGACGGTTGTTATGGCGGTCAAGCTTCAGGCTTGAGCTCATCTACAGATGAGCCCGCCATCAATCTTTCTTTAATACGAGCGTGTCAATCATCACTGGCTTACAAACGATTGCTATCGTGCAAGTGATCAATGATTGACCGCTCGTAAAGAAAGATTGAACCTGGCCTTCTCTTCTCTCTCAACACAATCATCACTTTCTTTCATTCATTATCAAAATGAATAATTGAAAGAAAGTAATAGATGATTGGTTGAGAGAGAGTGAAAGGAAGGCCAGGTGATGGAGATCCAATCAAGCGTTATTACGAGCCTCAGCTTCAGGCTGATCATCTTATTGGCTCGTAGAAAGAACGCTTTGATCGGATCTCCATCGATTCCTTATCCCGGCCATTAAAGAAAGAGAAGGAAAGTCAATCGTGTGCAAGCCATGGGCTTCAATCTTCGATTGCACACGATTGAATGACTTTCTCTTCCTTTCTTTTCTATGGCCGTGGATGAAGGAATCAAGATCCAGCATTGAGCGCAAACCTTCCCGATCTTTGACAGCTGTAGATCGAGCCATCAGGGCTCACAGCTGTCAACGGGAAGGTCTTAAAGCGCTCAAAAAAGACTGGATCTTCTCCTGGCCTCATCAATGAAAGAAAAATCAATTTGATCGTGTACGAGTGAGCTCGTTTTCATTCACGATCAAAAATTGATTTTCTTTCTATTGATGGCCAGGAGATAATGAACGCCCAGATGATCAATAACAGCTATTAAACCACCTTCCACCGACAAATCTTTTTCTTTATTATGTCGGTGGATGAAAGGTGGTTTCATCATTGCTGTTATGATCAGGCGTTCATTATGAAGAGATCCTTTCCGTCAAGCGTTTCTTTTTCTTTTAAGAGCTTGACGAGGATCTCTTCCTTTCCTTTAATAAAAGAGAACAAGAGGCCAACATTAAGAGCAAGAAACGATGAAAGAAAAGAAGCAGCGGATCAATGATCTGAGGATCACCGCTGAACGCTTCTTTTCTTTGGTTCTTTCTCTTAATGAGGCCTCTTGATTATTCTCTTTTGTAAAGGAAAGGTGGGCCTCAACGAAGTTGACAGCCTTCATGGCTGGGCCCACAGGATCAGTGGAAAGACCTCATTTTCTTCGATCCAGCTTATTATGAGCCCGAGCTTCTCTCTTAAGAGACGGAAGGAAGCTCAAGATGGGCTCAACGCTGGATCGAAAGGAGGTCTTATTCCACTGATCATCACCTGCCAGCAGCTTCAAATGAAAGAAATTCAATCATCTGCGGACTATTCATTGACTGGCAATCAAAAAGGAAATCGAGCCAGTCAATGGTCCGCAGAAGAAGATTGAATTTGATTTTCATTTGATAGCTGATGCTGGCAGGTGATTAAGCGGAGCTAAAGAAAGGCTTTTCGTGACCGTCAATGGTTGATCTGCCCACAGCAGATTCTCTTTCAACCATTGATAACGGTCACGAAAGCACTTTCTTTCCACCGCTCCGCTTGCTTTCCCTGAATGTCTCTTTCTAGAAGCGATTGGTCGTGCATCGAAGATGCGTCCTTAAGGACACGACCTCAGCATCGCTTCTATGGAAAGAGACTCAGGGAAAGGAATCCCGCTCATAGCCAAGAATATTTGATCACGTATAATCACGAGCGGAGATCTAATGCTGCAGCATTAAGCTCGTGAACGTGATCAAATAGAATTTCTTGGCAGCTGGATTCATTCTCTTTCAAGAAAAAAATTAATTTGTTATTTTCTTAAAGAAAAGATGATTACAAATTAAATATTTTTTCTTTAGAAAGAGAATGTGAGACGGTGGAAGAGAGCGAAGCCAAGGGCTTAAAGCCCGGCCAGCCAAAGGCTGTTCGCTCTATTCTATGCACCGTCTCTTCTCTTTATAGGGTCCTGCGGATAAACGTTCACTGTCAATGGCGGTCAGCTGCAAGCTGAGGAGCCTTCAGGGCTCCCCGCCATCAACAACGTTGGCAGCCGCAGGCCCTAGAAAAGGATTCAGGAAGAAATGGTTTCCACAAGAGATCTTGATTGGTTTCCACGTGAACGTAAGAGATTGTAGCTCTGTCTTAATTGTAGGCCTCTGATGAAAGAAGAATATCGGCCTACAAGACAGAGCTTGATAATCAATCTCTTCGTTCACTAAGGTGGAAACCATCTTAGATCTCGTCTGTGGAAGCCATTGGAAGCCATTGATACGCTTAGGCTCATGATAAGGAATCATTGATTGGTAAGAGCCTAAGCGTATGGCTTCCATCTTAATGGTGTACGTTTAGAAAGGAAATTTGGAAAGGTTATTTGACCGATGATGTTAGCCCTGATCCTCTTCTTGAAAGAAGAAAAGAAGAGATGGGATCAGGGATCAGCGGTTAACCTTTCCTTTTCCTTTCGTACACCATTAACCTTCTATCACCTTTGGGCTCATCATCAATCACAGGAAATCGTTGAGCCTCAAGCTCTTTTCCTGTGATGATTGATGAGCCTGAAGGTGATAATGGGCGAATGGTGGCTCAGTTCCTGAAGAACTTTTGAGAGAGCCACCGCATCAGCATTCGCACATTGGATTTCCTCTCTTTCCTTTGTGAGCTCACATCTTGGCTTCTCTTTTGACAGTGCCTCAGCACTTAAGAGCCAAGATGTTATGAGCTCATCAAAGAGAAAGAGGAAATCCGTTCATTTTCTTTTTAATAATTAAATTTTAATCTTAACTGATCACTTAACAAAGGAATATGATCAGTTAACAAATTAAAATTTAATTCTAAAGAAAATGAACAAATCCTGAGATCTTAGATGATCTTCCAGAGATGCATTTCTTGCCAATAAGCGTTTCAATCATTTTCTTTAGACGAGCTCTTCCTTAAAGGAAAAGAGATCACTCGCTCGTATATAAAGAAAATGGAAACGATTGGCAAGGATCTCTGGAGTCATCAATCTCAGGATTTAATCTCTTGACTTCTTCACCAATCTCTGGATTCATTAATTTTTATAAAAGAAAATAAAATTAATTTTGAATCCAGATAAGATTGGTGAGTCAAGAGATTATTCCTGGCCCAACAGTCAGATAAATTTCCTGAAGAAATTGATGAAGATCGGACTGTTGATATGGCCAGGAATAGATCCAGCCTACACCTTTCCATTTCCTCTTTGCTGTGCTCTTAAGAGCCAGCCATAGGCTGACAGCAAAGAACTAGGAAATGGAAGGTGTAGATTACGCTGGATCAAAGAAAAGATAAAGTTTAAACGCCTGTCCGTACAAGAGAGAGAGAATAATGCGCTTGGAAATGATTGAGCGCTCTCTCTCTCTTGGACAGGCGTTTAATAAACGTTTCTTTTCTTTTCTTTCCTTTTCGAATACTAATAAAAAATAAAGAAAACATAACAATTTGTTATAAAGAAAAAAATAAATAAATAACAAATTGTGTTTTCTTTTTAATTTTTTATTAGTGAAAAGGAAAGGATCACTTAAGAAAATGAAATTATTGATCTGTTAATGGACGATTAAAAGAAAATTGATTATGTGACGATGCTGCAGCATCTTTGTGGCACCAATTTTCTTTTATTAATCGTCCATCAGATCAAATTACATTTTCTTTAAAGTGATCGAGGACATCATTAATTAATTTCTTTTTAATTTCTCTTATTATTTTCTTTCAACAATTGATCGATCACAGGAAAAGGAATAAGATCGATCGTTGAAAAGAAAATAAAAAGAGAAATTCTAAAAGAAATGATGATGTCCTCATAATGATTTTCCTATTTCTTTTCTTTCTGTTGAGAACCGTCTCATGAGCCCATATGAAGAGCGACAGCTTACAGCTGGCCATTAATGGCTCGCTCTTCATAAAGATGGGCTCGACGGTTCATCAGAAAGAAAATGAGGAAAATCATATTCATTTTCTATTAACATTTTCTTTCTATTGGCGGGTAAATCATTTTCTTTTGTTTCTTTTTCTTAAAGAAAATGATTAATAACCCGCCAATTTAAAAAGAAAATGTAAAAGAAAATGAATGAGCACACGTAAGACATCATTTCTTATCTTTCTTAAGAGGTTGACCGGGCATTAATGCCCAAGCTACAGCTTGCGGTCAACCTCGTGAAAGAGAGAAATGATTGTCTTAAAGAACGTGTGCTCAATTCCTGGCCTTCAATGAAAGAAAGAGCTCAGACTTAGTCTGGCACTGCAGTGCAGCTCTTCTTTCATTTATGAGGCCAGGAATTCCTGCCAGCAGCTTATCACGCCTCCAAATGAAAGAAGAATCATGTGCGGACCTTGTCTTTTGTCCTTTTCTTTGGTCCGCACACATTGATTCTCTTTCATGAAGGCGTGATATGCTGGCAGGCATTGGCGGTAGCTTTGATCGCATCTTCAATCTTCTTTCCAACCGCTTTTCCTTTCTCTAATAAAATGCGGTTGGAAGATTGAAAATGATGCGATCGTACCGCCAATGAAAAGAAGACCATTAGAAAGAAGAAAGCAAACGTGATCAAAATGATTTTCCTGAAGAAAATTGATCACATTTTGATCTCGATTTGATTTTTCTTCTTTCTGGTCTTCTTTTGAATCATGCCTTTATAATTCTTTCTCTTGCGTTTGCAATTTCTTTTCTCTTTATGAATGCAAACGCATATAGAGAAAGAATTATTTGAAGGCATGATTCGTTGGGACATCATCAGTCTGATCTTCTTCTTTATCTGCAGCGGATCACGATCAAGCTTATGCTTGCCGCTGCAAAGAAGAAGATCAAGACTGAATCAAAGATGTCCCAACAATTCCTTTCTTTTAAATGAAAAATGAAGATTAATGAACCGGTGCTGAGAGCCTCAGCCATTATAAGTGCCTCAGCACTTGGCTGAGAGAAAGGCTCTCGCTTCACCGGTTCATATTCATTTTTCATTAAAGAAAGGAATGATCTGGCCGGTAATGACCCCAAAAAAGAGAAAGAAAGTGAGCGAAGGCATGAAGTGCCCGTCTAAAGACGCTTGTTCGCTCATCACTTTCATTCTTTTTTGGAGTCTACGGCCAGATAATTTCCTCCAAACATTTATCAAAAACTAATAAAATAAAATATAAAAAGTTAATTCATCGGACGATCAAAAGGAAATAAGAAACGATCGTCCATTAACTTTTTATTTTATTTTAGTTTTTGAAAATGAAAGAGGAAATTGTTGGAAAGGAAATTATTGATTAAGCCTCACGACCCACTGATTGATGGCAAGAGCGTGAGCTTCAACCTGCGGTTGACCATCAATCAATCGTGAGGCTATCAATCGCTTCCTTACCAACGTGGGGCTTCAGGCCCCACACATCCGTCCAAGATTAACCGCTGATTAAAGAAAAGGAATTAATCAAGCGGTGCTTATGGACGGATGTAATGGAGGCATTATCAAAGAAGAAAATGAAAACGGGAGAGCTTCGATCTGTGGATCGAGAGTCAGCTCTTTTTCCGTTTTCATATTTTCTTCTTTGAGGCCTCCATGATCCGTCAGGCTCATGGAAACCTTCTCTGTCTGTGGCGCTGATGCGCTCACGCTCGCCACTTAAAGACAGAGAAGCTTGTTTCCATCCTGACGGATCGATCCCTTTACAATCAATAAGATGCCCAGAGTTGTGAAGGAAATCAATGTGGGCTCATGTTCTTTTTCTTTTATAAATGAGCCCACAGCTTTCCTTCCTCTGGGCATAATCTTATTGTTGGAAAGGGATCGTGAAGGGAAAGAAGTGCGACCGCTGATGGCATTTCTCTTCAGAGGCATCAGCTTACGGTAGCACAGACCTTTCCCTTCACCGTCTCTTTCATTATTAGAAGCGTCTCTGATCATGATTCAATCGGTGGCTCTTTCCTTTGCTCTTTTTCTCTTTGGAGCCACCGATATCATGATCCCAGAGACGCTTCATAAAGAAAGAGACGAATCAATCAGAAGATTATTTTCAATCAAAATGAATTTTTATTAGATTGAAAATTAATCATTGATTGATTCCCTGACAACTTTTGATTAACCGCAAGATCTTTTCTTTCATTAATGTGTGCAACAGCAAGAGAATCAAGCACACATTAAATAATGAAAGAAAATGATCTGCGGTTAATGTTGTCAGGACATGAAAGCCAATGATGACTCAACTACGATCAATATTTCCTCTTCTTATTAATAAAAGAAAAAGAACGAAGAGGAAATAGTAGGATCGGTGAGTCATCAGAAAGGCTTTCATGTAATTCATTTTCTTGATCAAGAAATTTTTAATTAATCTTCATGAAGATGTCCTCAGTAGCTGGCTTCTATTCTTCTTTCTTGTTAAATGGCTAGCTACTATTGAGGACATCAAATTCATGAAGAAAAATAAAATTTCTTGTCTTAGAAAATGAATGTGGGCATGAATCACATCTCTGAACCACTTGCATGTCTTTTAATTATTGATTGTGTGCGATTCCTTTGCAAGGACACAATCAATAATAGAAATGCAGTTAGGAGATGTGATTAAACTCATGCCCACACTTTCCTGTGATGACCGAGGGTGGAAGCCTTTGGGCTCATCGGTCATGAGCATAAGCTTCAGGCTTAAGCTCCACAGGAAAGTAGTCAGGAGATGATAGACATCTTATTTTTCCTTTTCTTTTATTAATCTGATGATTAATAAAAAGGAAAAAAAGATTTCATCTCCTGACTGATTCCTTGTGGTTTAATCGCAGCAGATAGACGATCAGACGGACATTTAGAAAAGAAAAAGATTGTCCGTCAGTCATATCTGCTGCTGATAAACCAAAGGAATCGAAGACAGCGCTAGCATGAACATAACTTAAATCTCTTGCTTTCTTCTTCCACAGACGCTTGATCGTCTGCAGACGATGAATAGCCAAGCGATCTGGAAGAAGAAAATGCAAGAGGAAGTTATGTTATCATGATAGCTGCGCTGTCTTCAGATGGCGGCTCTGGAAAGATCGCTTCCTTTCGAAGGCTGTCCTTTCTTTAATGAAGGCGCTCAATCGAAGATTGCAGCTTGATGCTGAAGCGCTCATTAAAGGACAGCCTGGAAGCGATCGTAATACTGCCGCCATCATGGATCCACCATCTCCTCCTTTCTCTTTTCTTGTTTTTAATCATCTCCGGACAATTACTTTCTTTCTTTTTTAAAAAGGATTAGTCCGGAGATTAAAAACAAGAAAAAGAAAGGGAATGCATGGTGGATCGATCCCTTTACCAACAGTAGATTGGTGCCTCTTGATGGGAAGGAAAGCAATAGTGGGCTCGTTTTCCTTTCTTTTCTTATTTTAAGAGACCACTGCTTTGCTTTCCTTCTCAAGAGGCATCCAACTGTTGGAAAGGGATCAATGGAAAAGAATGCAGCGAAGATTCTAGAGACACGAGGTCATCTTCAAGATGACAAACAAGATCGTGTCTCTGAATCAATCGCTGCTATTATTCTTTGCCATTTCCAGTGAATGATTCATTTCCTTTATCCACCGAGGCTGACCCTTCTCTTTCAAGGATCGGTTACGATCAACTCTTGAAAGAAGGTCAGCTAATCTCGGTGGAAAAGGAGATCATTCACTGGTTCAGGAATCCATTGCTTCTTCAGGAAGCAGTCTCTCGATCCCGTGCGTTCTTTTGATGGCTCGATAAGTGCCTCAGCACAGCCATCAATCATGAACGCACGATAGGATCGAAGACATGGATTCCTGATGAACGAAGTGATAGATTACTGGCCAGTGCTAATCCTTTCTTTTCCTTTTTCATTAAGGAAAGGATTAGATTGCTGGCCAGTAATCACTTCGTTCAGTCTCTTACGATCAATCATGCCATCTTCGGTCTCATCTTTCCTTCTTTCTTTTTATGAAAGGAAAGATAATGAGACCGGAGAAGATGGCAATTGATCGAAGAGACGATGGATTCATAAAGAAAGAAAAAGGAAAATGATTGTGCGCGCACTTTAGTGCCAGCATCGGCTGTCGCACAATCGTACTTTTTCCTTTCTTCTTTCATGAATCCATCACCGTCTCTTAATAAGAAAAATAAGAAAAGAAAGAAAAATTAAATTTTGAAAAATAATTGTTTGCTATTATTAATTTAATTTTTTTCTTTCTTTTCATTTTTCTTTAAGAGACGGTAGATGAGAGCCATCCTTCGATGAAGAAGAAAAAGAAAGCATTGGTTTGGAAGCGATCTTCAGATCGGCACTGCAGTGCTTTCAACTTCCAAACGCTTTCTTTTTCTTTTCTTCATCAGGAAGGTTATTGGCTCTCATCCTTTCCTTTAAAAATCTTATTTTTATTAAAAGTTAATTCTTCTCTTCCTTTAACTTTTGATAAAAATAATTGATTTGTTATAAGGAAAGAGAAAGGCATTATGATGAGGACATCTTTACTGGCATCACAGACGATCTAGATTTCTTCATTCTTTATTGTGGAGCCGATGGCTTCCATCTTCGATGGCCACAATAAAGAAGAAATCTAATCGTGATGCAGAAGGATGTCCGATAATGCCTTTCTGAAGAGGAAATCGTAACCGTCAAACTCCTGGCTGATGAAATATAAAATGAAAAAGAACGTAATCCGCTGATGCGGTCAAGCTTTGCTTGGTACTTTTCATTTTATAATCAGCCAGGTCTTACCGACGGTTACAAATGATTTCCTCTTCCATTTCCTTGTGAATCATCAATCGATGGTTTTAATGGCCAAAGGTGCTTTGGGCTCTTAAGAGCCAGCCTTCAGGCTCACCTGGCCATTAACCATCGATGATTCACAGGAAATGGATTCCCGGTCTTATCACGATCTGATTCTCTTTCTTTCGTTTAGACGAGTGCTTCAATGTCAGCTTGATGCTGACGCACTCGTCGAAAGAAAAAGAAAAATCGATCGTGAGACCGGGAATCATGAATCCATCCTCGATCTCTTCCTTGCGTTCACATTTCAGGTGCGAGAGTTGAGCTCTCATTAAGCACCTTGTGAACGCAAGAGAAAGAGATCTTTATGAGGATGGATTCTTCATTTCCTTGAAATCTAATTTTCCTTTATAATTTTCCTCAGTCTTTATTATGAGCGTGATTCATGTCCTTAAGGACCGCTCATAAAGACAAAGGAAAATTATAAAAGGATATGATTTCTAAGGAAATGGAAGCCATCAATTATTGATTCCCCACATAGAAAATTCCTTTCTTTTCCTTGATGGCAATCATTGATGCTGATGCATCTGCCATCGTTAAGGAAAAGGAAAAGGAATTTTTTGGGGATCAATCGATGGCTTCATCTGGAGATTAATTTTCCTTTTTACAATTTTCCTTTTTAATGATGCCTCGAAGAGAAATGCCATCATTAAATAAAATTGTAAAGGAAAATTTTAAATCTCCAGATAACACATTCTCTTCTTGAAGAAAAATGAATTCCTTGCGACCTGATCAATTTCGTCTGCAGACGGATCAGGAGAAAGCAAGGAATTCATATTTTTTCTTCAAGATCAAGAGAATGTGTGTATTCCTTTTCCAATTTCTCTTTTTTTCTTCTTCTTTGACGTGTGCTTTCATGTCAGCTTGATGCTGACGCACACTCATAAGAAGAAATTGAAAAAAAGAGAAAAAGAAAAGGAATACGATCCCGCTGAACCATTTCCTGATTCAATAATTTTCATAAAAACTTTTCATTGCCGGACTATTAATAAAAGAAAAAACCTGTCCGGCTGTAATGAAAAGTTAATGAAAATTATTTCAGGAAATGAGCGGGATCCAGAGTCTCTTTTTCTTTTTCTTCTTTGGATTGGAACCGATTAATGAGCTGCTGATAAGAAAATAGAAAAGACAAGGGAATAAGCAGCTCATCGGTTCCAATCTCAAAGAAAATGAAAAAGAAAAAAGAGACGATTCTTGATTTAAAAAAGAAAATGAGCAAATTCTCTCTCCATCTTTGGGCTCACATAATAATAAAAGAGAAAAAGCCCAAAGGAGAGAAATTGCAAACATTTTCTTTAAAATCAAGAATCACTTTCCTTTCATTTTTAACTTATTATTAATGTGGCACCATTTCCCTTTTCTTTAATGTGGTGCCACAATAATAAGTTAAAAAATAATGAAAGGAAAGGCATTCATCTTCCACATGGATCATTCCTTTACACGATTCCTAACAACATTTTCTTTTAGAGAAAATGGGAATCGTGAAGGAAATGTCCTGTGGAAGATTGAATGCTTCTTGGAAGATTAGTTCCTCAGCAGTAGATGGTCAATCATTCTTGGTTATAGACGGTTCTCTCTTAAATTAAAGGTTGAAAGAAAAGACAAAGCGCTTAGGCGCTATCAACCTTTAATTGAGATCCGTCAACCAAGAGAATGATTGATACGCCATCTACTGCCATAGGAACTTCTATCTTCCAAGAATAATCAATTTCTTTAATAAAAAGTTAAGGAAAATTATGATCTTCTTTTCTTCTTTGAAGATCTGATATAATTTTCCTTTCTAAATTTTTATTTTTAAAGAAATTGATTGTTTCCTTCAATGATCGCCTCTTGAAAGAGAAAACATGAAAGCGATCAAGCGTAGCTTGGGTCTTAAGACCGTTCCATCGCTTTCATTTGTTTTCTCTTTCAAAAAGAGGCTCAGTAGAAGGAAACACATGAAAGCAAAAGAATTTTCTCTCTTGAAAACGAATCATTCCAGAGCACGCTTCTACAGGAAGAATTAATCGCTTGCTCTGGAATATTGATTCGTTTTCTATAAGAGAGAAAAGTTTGCTTTCATGATCATCAATCTTGCTTTTCCTTTAATTTTCTTTTAAGTGCTCGTGATGAGCTTAAGCCTCAGGGCTTCTCTTGAAAGAGCCAGCTCATCAATACGAGCACTTCATCAAAGAAAATTGGAAAAGCCCAAAGATTGATGATCACGTGAACTACAGATCCTTTAATTATTTTTCTTTTGCTTTATCTGGGGCTTCCATAAGAGATGGAAAGAGAAGCCCCACAAAAGCAAATGAAAGAAAAATAATTAATAAAGGATCTTGGATTTCGTTCACGTGATTCATTTTCTTTCACAAAATATATTTTTTCTTCATCCTTTCAAACATTTTCTTTTTATTCTATTTTCTTTCAAGAAAATAAAAGTAAATGAAAGGATGATAAAAAATTAATATTTTGTAAAGAAAGAAAATGACCTTCGTTTACGTGTTCTCTTTCATCTTGACTGCATTGCCAACATTTAATCTTGAAGATTAATTGAAACTGTTGGCAGTCAAGATAAAGAAAGAGACAATCACGTAAACGAAGATTCCTTTCTCACGAGCTTGTCTCGATACGATCATTTGATCATTCATTCAGTGGCTGGGATCTTCTCGTTAGTGTGGCTAACAAGGGAATGAAAGCCCGCCACACTAAATGAAGAGAAGATTAAGCCAGCCACTGGGATCAAATGATCGAAAAGACAAGATCGGGAAAGGAATCACATTTTCTTGAATATGAAATCCTAAGAGACCGACCGATCCGATGCTCCGATCCACTATAAAGAAAATAGAATGAAGGATCGGATCGGTCGTCAAGGATTTCATATGTGATCAAGAAAATGGGACCAGGAGATGGAAGGACAAAGGAATCGTGACCCGCTCGAATCCTCTTTCTCTCTTTCTTGTTGTGGCGGTCATCCTGAAGATGAGGCTAAAAGCCCCGCCACAGAAAGAGAGAGAGTACGAGCGGGACACACAAGATTCCTTTCTCCTGATCGGACCATCTCCTGGTCGTCTCTTGACTTGGTGCGGATCTAGACATCGATCACTTGATCTTGACCATGGAATGCTTTCCTTTATGTGTGTGATCACACGAAAGCATTCTTTCTCATGGTCAAGATCTATCGATGACTCCGCACCATTGACAGTCAAGAGACGGAATCCAGGGCACATCATTCAAACCACCGATCCATTGTTCTTTTGTCTCTTTCATTGAGGCCTTCTCTTAAGATCCTGTGGGCCTCAATGAAAAGAAAGAGACAAAAGAAGGATCGGTGAGAATGTTGTAATGCCCTGGATTCATTCTCATTCAAGAAAAAAATTAATTTGTTATTTTCTTAAAGAAAATATGATTACAAATTAAATATTTTTTCTTTAGAAAGAGAATGTGAGACGGTGGAAGAGAGCGAAGCCAAGGGCTTAAAGCCCGGCCAGCCAAAGGCTGTTCGCTCTCTTCTTTTCACCGTCTCTTCATTTCCATCATAATCTTCTCTTTTGTTTGATCACATCTTATCATTTTCCCATCTTCACGAACTTCTTTTAAGAGACGAGTGTCTCGTTCGTGAAGATTGAAATGGGAAAATGATAGTAAAATGTGATCACAAAAGAAAGATTTGATTGGAAATGCATTCCTTCACCCATTTTCCCTTCTTTCTTTTAATAAAATGACGATTGGCTGACCTTATGGTCATCATCTTATTGCCTTAGCGTATGCACACGGAATGCAACCATTTCTTTGAATAGATATAAAAAGAAAGGGAGATAGAAAAGGATAGGCAGAAGGAACTGGAGGGACCCATAGCAATTGGATAGAAATTTCTCACATGATCTTCTTCTTGATCGCCAATAAAGAAAAGAAAGAATGCGATCAAGCGATCAAGTGAAAGAAATTTAATCCAAATAATCGAAGGTCTCCTAATCATTTTCTTAAAAAAGAAAAAAGGTAATGCTGGACGGATTATAAAAGAAAAATAAAAAGAGAACCGTCCAGCTAAACCTTTATTTCTTTTAGAAAATGATTAATTAAATTGTTATTTTATTTTTTCTTTAATATTAATTTTCCTTATTCTTTCTTTTCTAATTCTTTTTTATAAAGGAAAAGAAAGAGGAAAATTAAATAAAGAAAAAGAAAATAACAATTTGATCTCCATTTCCTATTGACTCGTTCTTTATTTGTGGATCTCTCTTACTAAAAGAAAAGGAGAAACGAGAGCCACAATTAAGAACGAGGAAACCGGAAATGGAAGATCGGTAAGATAATGAATGATTTTCTCATAATCTGTTAACCTTCATTGAGCCCAAATAAAAGAAAAGGAAAAAGAATGGGCTCACGGTTAACAGATTATGAAAAGAAAATCATTTGAACCATTATCTTACCTTCATTTTTTAGAGATCTCCTATGTGACCTGCGGTGGCTTACACTGAGATTCGCTCACGCTCATGGCGGTCAATCTGCGATTGAGCACGGAACGTGCCCGCCAAACACTGTTGTTATGCTCGAAGAGCCCCGAAGAGATTAAGAGTTAGCGCTGCAGCGCATCAAAGAAAGGAAGTTTGTTTTCAATCTCTGACCGAATGATAGCACTCTTACAATAAAGAAAAAGAGAATACGAGTGCTATAAACGGTCAGAAGATGAAAACTTTCCTTTCATTTTCCCTTTACTAATAATTTTTTATAATAAGAGAAAGGAAATTATGTACGGACTAACAATAGAAAATAAAAGAAAGACGTCCGTACAATTCCTTTCTCTTATAAAAAATTATTAAAAGGGAATATATGAAGTCAGGAAGAGCTTATTAAGTCCTTAGTTGAAAACTGCCTGGCTTGAACACTTCTTGGCGGCTCTTTTCTTTCTTTATTGTAGCCGCCAAGAGTTAGCAGGCAGTTACTAAGGACTTAAGCTCTTCATCAAAGTTCTCTGGATCTTGTGTGTTAACCTTACAGACGCTTCAAATAAAGAAAAAGAAAGAAAACAAGCGTCTGTAAGGTTAATATACAAGATCCGATGAAAGAGAACTTTGATCTACCTGGCGGTTAGAAGGCAGAGCTTCCATGAATTGTTCTCTTGATTGCTGATGCAATAATAAAAAGAGAACAATAAGAAGCTCTTGCCTTCCGCCAGGTAGATTTCCAGTAGAAATTTCTGTTATTAAAAAATTGTAAGATCGTAACTTAATGGCTGACCCTCAAGAGAAGAAAATAAGAGTCAGCCGTTACGATCTTCAAACAATTTTTAATAGAAATTTCTTTACTGGAAGAGAAGAATGCTAGTTTTCCTCCGTTTCCGTTTCCGTTTCCATCTTAATGACAAGAATTTCTTAAAGGAATGAGATGGAAACGGTGGAAACGGAGGATGCATTCTTCTCTGGGCGGGGCTCTAAAAGAGCCTCAGAACATAAAGTGCTGACCGCCGGTATGCTGCCGCAGGCCCTAACAAAGGAAAAAGAAAAGGATGGAAGCCCGTACAGGATAATGACTCGCTCTTCATGAACGCACTGATTCTCTTTTTGTTGTGCGTTCATATGATGAAGAGCTCAGAGCATAATCCTGTGGCTTCCATTCCTTTTCTTTATCAGCGGTGTAACGTCCTCACTCATTTCCTTCTTCTTTGCAGTCAATTGATTGGTCCTCAAGACCTTGACTGCAAAAAGGAAATGGAGGACGTTAAGACACCGCTGATAGAAGAAAGAGAAAAAAGAAAAAGGACTGTTGGACGATCTTTCTCTTGCGATCAGTTAGAAGCTGAGGCTTGATCGCAACAGATCGTCCAGTCACTTTTTCTTTTCTGTTTCTTCTGGAAGTCCGTCCTGGTGGCTGAGCGATTTCATCGCCATCTGTTGATGTCAGCCACAGGACAATTGGACTTCCCTTTCCTTTTGAAAAATTATATTTTCTTTTAAACGAATCGATGCGAAGGTGGACCTTATGGTCGGATCTTAAGAGCCCAAAGCACCTTCTCTCTCATCGATTCTAAAAGAAAATTAATCATTTTTCATAAAGGAAAGATTATCTGGCGGTAAGATCAAAATTCATCATTGAGCTCTTGAAGGTTCTCTCTTCCATTTCCCTTTCTCTTAAGAGAAAGAAAGAAGGAATGGAATTCAAGAGAGAACCGAGGAGGAGCTCAAAGATGAATATACCGCCAGATATGATGGCTCTGATATGATCTCCGCTTGTTTGAACCTCCGTTCTTCTCTTTCATTATGATTGTGCGAGCATTCGCTCTCTTAGGAGCACAATCATGAAAGAGAAAAAGAACGGAGAGTTCAAGACAACAAGCGGATGATTCATCAAGAGCCATCATGTAAACGACTCTTTGGGAATCAATCTTCTGTTCCGCTTTAATGTGTTGGCCAATCGAAGATTGAACCTTAAGGTTGCCAACACATTTATGAAAGCGGAACAAATTGAAGAATGATTCTGAAGAATTCGTTTACACGAAGTGATGAAGGCATCATCAATAATCCTATTTCGCTTCTTTTTCTTTCTTCTATTCATTGTGTTCTTTCAAAGGAAAAGAAAGAGAAAGAACACAATGAGAAGAAAGAAAAGAAGCATAGGATTATGATGCCATCACTTCTTTCACTTAAAGAAAAAGAAAAGAAATCAATCTCTCTCTTGCCAACATATATAAAAGAAATTATAAAGGGAAAATGTTGGCAAGGATGAATTGATTTCTCTTTTTCTTTAAGGATCACGGCTCGTCTATTATCCGCTGACTGCATTTCCTTCCATCAATCAAATAAAGAAACGAAGGATTGTTGGAAATGCAGTCATAAGCGGATAATTCTATAGCCGTGATCAAGGAGGCCTTAGAGTGAGCTCTTTTCCTTCATCCGCTGTAATAAAGAAAAAGAAGACGTGATCGAAGGAAAAAAGAAAACGATCACGACTTGTCTTCTTTTTCTTTCAGCGGATGTCAAGGAAAAGAGATCTTAAGGCCTCATCCTGTCTCTTAAATAAAAAATGAAGGGAATGTTCGATGCGTTCTTCTTTCAACCGTGAGCGACTAAGAGACGAAGCTTAAGCTTCAAGCTCACGGAGAAGAACGCAACATTCCCATTTTTTATTATTTAAGAGACAGGGAATCCAGAGACTATAATTTTCTTTTTATATTTTCTTGTGAACATTTGCTGGCATGAGTTTCAAGCTCATAATGAGCCAGCAAATTGATTGTTCACAAGAAAATAAAAGAAAATTATAAACGCAGTGTCTCTGGATTC
>CAUYUJ010020101.1:161664-164094 GCA_963575745.1 Prorocentrum cordatum | reverse complement strand
CGGCGGCCGGGAGGCGCCGCCCGCCCTCGACGTGGCGGACCTGCCCGGAGCGATAGACCAGCTCAGCGATCAGGAGCTCAAGCTGCTGATGTACTCGCGCCTCCGCCCGCGGGCCTGGGGGGCCTTTGCTCCGACTGCGCCGAGGCTCACGCCTTCTCCCTCCTCCCTCCTCCCTTCTCTCGCCTCCTCCTCCTCCTCCTCCTCCTCCTCCTCCTCACCCTCCTCCCTCCTCCCTCCTCCCTCTCCTCCTCCTCCTCCTCCTCCTCCTCCTCCTCTCCTCCTCCTCCTCCTCCCCTCCTCCTCCTCCTCTCCTCCTCCTCCTCCTCCTCCTCCCCCTCCTCATCCTCCTCCGCCCGCGGGCCTGGGGGGCAGGTTTTTGTTCTGCCGTTCCTGTCTCCGTCTGTGCGCTTCCAGGAGGTCCAGAGGGGAGGGTCGGCAGGTTTTTTTTTTTTCGGAGGGCGGGGGAGACAGTGAAAGGGGAGGAGAGGGGGTACGCAGCGATGATGAGGAGTGAGGATGGGGTCTAGGTGGTGGTGGTGATGATGATCATGATGATGCTGTGGCTGAGGCTGAGGCTGATGCTTATGCTGATGCTGATGCTAATGCTGCTGTTGCTGCTGCTGATGATGATGATGATTTTTGATTGAGACGATGAGGAGTATTATGAAGATGACGATTGCCGTGAAGACGATGCGGATGATGCTGCTGATGAGGATGATGAGGACGAAGAGGAGGGGGATGATGATGATGCTGTTGATGGTGATGATGATGATGAAGGTGGAGATGATACTGTCGTTGATGACGATATATGAATTTGATGATGCTGACGATGCTGATGATGTTGTTGATGATGATTATGATGTTGATGATGACGACGATGATGATGCTGATTATGATGATGATGATGATGGTGATCATGACGATCATGATGATTCTGCTGCTGATTATGATGATGATGTGCTGATGATGCTGATGATGATGATGGTTCTTGATTGAGACGATGAGGAATATTATGAAGATGACGATTGCCGTGAAGACGGTGCAGATGATGCTGCTGATCAGGATGATGAGGACGAGGAGGAGGGGGATGATGATGATGATGCTGCTGATGATGATGATGATGATGATGTGGTTGGTGATGATGATGATGATGATGATGATGATGATGATGATGATGATGATGATGATGATGGTGACGATGCTGATGTCGTTGATGATGGTTATGAGGTTGTTGATGGTGACGATGCTGATTATGATGTTGTTGATGATCATGATGTTGATGATGACGATGATGATGCTGAGGATGATCATGATGATGATGATGATGATGATGATGATGATGATTATGATGATCGTGATGATCATGATGATGCTGCTGATGCTGATGATGTGCTGAGGATGCTGATCATGATGATGATGATGCTGATGATGATGCTGATGATGCTGATGATGATGATGATGATGATGATGATGATGATGATGATGATGATGATGATGATGATGCTGATGATGATGATGATAATGATGATGATGATGATGATGATGAGGATGAGGATGAGGATGAGGATGAGGATGAGGATGAGGATGAGGATGAGGATGAGGACGAGGATGAGGAGGAGGAGGAGGAGGAGGAGGAGGAGGAGGAGGAGGAGGAGGAGGAGGAGGACAACATCAAATTGTGTACTTCTGCTACGATTGTGGGCACCATTCCAATATCTGTGGGGACTGAAGAGAGCCCATCACACCCAGAAGCGCCCACAGAAAGATGACACTGGAAGCAGAGTCGACGACAGCGTCTGCAAATGCTGCAAGGCACAGTTATCCACACGGCAGAGAGTCCTTACGCATCGACGGTAGGGTCCTGCAGGCAGCATCCTGCTTTTGGACGTACCAGCTTATCTTCGATTTCAGGCTGGTCCCCGATTGACCGTCCAGCCCGTTACGGCGGATGTCCAGTACTAGATGATACGATCTGCGGGCCGTAATTCGTGACATTGTCGTTGCGTATCTCCGCCTCTGTATCATGGGCTCTATGTGTCAGGACGTTTTAATGCATCTGCATGGGCAGCGTTGACTCTGCTTCGCGCTCTGTTTGGACTTGGCCCGTGATGCGAACGGCACGCGTAGGAGTTACATGCATGTGGATGTTTGCGAGGAAACAATCATCGACGATGCGTAAGATAGAGTAGCACGTTGTCACAACGACACCGATGCCACGAGAAGCCACTCAAGCACTGCAGCTGAGCGGCCGACGCGGCACACGGGCTGACAAAGACAAGGGGCCACGGGGGCTACGGGCTGCGTGCAGACACGGCGACGACTCCAGCGATCAAGCCAGCTTACCGCCGGTGCCGCCGACCCTGAAGGCGGGACCTCCCGCGGGACCCCCGCCGGCGACCGGGGACCCTCCTCCCCAACCCCCCCGGGACC
>CAUYUJ010020101.1:134164-156664 GCA_963575745.1 Prorocentrum cordatum | reverse complement strand
GCAGTCTTTTGCTCCTTTGCTGCAGGCGGCTCCGCGGACGGTGCACCCGAGCAGGGCTCGTTTCGATTCCTCCGATCCGATTCAATTCGACTACGATGGATTCCGATTCCGATTCGATTCGACTTCGGAGTCCGATTTGGATTCCGATTCCTTATTCGAGGCGTACTAGCCTGCCGATCTCCGCCGATTCGACTTTTCCCGGCTCGGCTGCCGATTTCCGCCGATCCGGCTCATTTCGATCGCCGATCCGACTTGCAGATTCGATTCCGGGCTCTCCTGCCCGAGGCAATCAGTCGCCTATGCCCAGCAGCGGCCGCTGTCGGCTTTGGGCGGCGCGCGCTGTTGGGCACTTTCTTGCTGCTTCCGCCCCCGTGCGGAAACAGCCCGGGATGGCGAGCGCCGTCCCGCGCGCGGCCCCGACGCCCCAGCGTGTTCGCCGGCATCACTTTCGTCGTCGTTGTCGTCGTCGTCGCCGGCGTATTTGGGCAGCGCTTCTCCGCACCCGCGCCGGGCGTGCCAATAGGGGGCCACATGCGAGCCCTACCCCCCCTACCCCCCACGATTTCCGAGGGAGAGGGTGGGGGTTCGCTTCGTTCGGAAGCTCCGAGCGAAGTGAACCCCACACTCCCCCGCAGAAATCGTGGGAGGAGAAGCGATACCAACACCACCAGGGGGCCCACCGCCAGCGAGGAGGTCCACGATGCCTCTCCGAGCTGGAGGCTGGGGATGTCTCGAGCGAGAGGGGGGGGGACCACACCACCAGGGAGTTCCCCCCTGCCTCCTGACACTCGCCCTGTTGGTGTTGGTGTCGCCTTTCCTTGTTCCTACTCAGAATTCGTGGGAGGTAGGTAGGGGAACAAAAAAATACATAAACATAAAAACTCGGAGGTCTGCGCGGATTTCTCGGATCGGCGCTGGGGCCCCCCGCGGCGCCTCCGGCGCCGATCCGAGAAATCCGCGCGGACCTCCGAGTTTTTATGTTTATGCCACCTTGTGTTCCCCCATTTCCTTGTTCCTGCTCAGAAGTCGTGGGAGGCAGGGGTACGGCTCGCACGTGGCCCCCTGGCCAACGCGCTCCCTCTGCTCCGCGTGCCGCGGGCGCGAGGCTGGAGGAGCAGCACCGGTGCCGCCGCCGGCCCTCGCGCCGCGGGGGGGGGTCCTCCTCTTCGGGCATGGCCAGGACCCGGGTAAGGGAACCCGGTTGGTGGTAGGGCCTCGGAGCCTTCGAATCGGCCAGAATCGCTAAACCAGGTTTGCCATAGCTGGTGTTTTTTCGGGGGGTGGCAGTTCCGGTTCGTGGAAATGGGGCGGGGGGGCGCCCCAGGTACAGATCACTAAACCAGGTTCCACTAAACCCAGTTCTACCAACGCACGATTCTTCGGGGACGTCCAGGATCGAGGGGCAGACAACGGCATAAACATGCAGGGGGGGAAAGATCACAGACACACGTCATCGTCGACGCCCAGGAAAATATGTGGGAAAATATGGGAAGTGGGGGGGAAGACAGAATCCCAGAAGATATGGGAAACCACGGGGGATCCTGTTAGTTGTGTCTATTTCTTTGTGTGTCCCAGGGCCCCTTCAAACATACACTTTCGGAGTTCCTTGCGGGTTTCTCGGATCGTCGCTGGGCGCCCCTGGCGGCGCCTCCGGCGCCGCCTCTGGCACGCTCCGCGCGCCAGGGAGGGGTGTCCAGCATCGATACGAGAAGCCCGCCGACGGGTATGTTTCCGTATGTCATCTTTGCTCCTCCACAGGAGGGGGGGGGAGGACTGGGGGGGCATGTCGCCGTCGAGCGCGCAGAAAGGGAGGAAGTTTTTGCTCGTTCTTGCATTGTGGACGACGATCAATGGAGAGGAAGCGTGTTGCCACGTACTTTCCAGAATTTCTTACATGTTTAGGACACTTTTCCGACATTTGGAACACAGGTTTCATCCAATGATCGGAATGTTAGTGTGTCCGTTGTCATGGCACCCACAGTTCTTGCACTATCGCCTCGGGATGCTGTTCAGCAGCTGCGCCTCGTCGAGGAGGGCTTTCGGGGGGTGCCTGGACCGGCCCGAACGCCCACCGGAGGCCCGAGCTGTGGCCAGGAAACCACCAGGCGCCGAGGGTGAGGATTAGGAGGAGGAGGATTAGGAGAAGGAGGAGGAGGAGGAGGAGGAGGAGGAGGAGGAGGAGGAGGAGGAGGAGGAGGAGGAGGAGGAGGAGGAGGAGGAGGAGGAGGAGGTGTGAATAGAACCCGTATAATACCCTCATATATACTCCTTATCCTCACCTCTCCTGCGCCTGGCCGTTTGGGCTCAGGTATTGGAATAGATCGATCAGACCTTTGATCGTGCAGGAGGAATAGATATCAATCTTTCCTTCCTTTCCTCTACCAGCGGATCAGGGGTTCTGTACCTTTGTACTCTAACCCCCCACACAGTTTAGCAGCCCTTTAAAGCTCACAGTTCATCGAACCCCGCGTCGCGATCCCGCACGCGGCCTCGATGGAACCCAAGCGGCGCATGCGCCGTAAGGGGTCCATCGGGGCCTCGCGTCCGAGCTCTCCGACGGCGCGACGGCTCGGTGACGAGTTGGAGAGCCTTAGTGTGGACCGTGTAGGTGTCCCAGGTACCCCCCCAGCTCCGACGGACCCGAGGCGCGGCTAGCTGCTGAACTTCACCGCCGCGCCGCCCGCGGGGGGACAGGTGAAGGAATAGGAGCAGGCAGTAAGGAATTTCACACGCCTGCCTTCGATCCTCCATCTCCTCCTCCGTCGGGGGCAATCCCAACTGCGTCGGGCGCGAGCCCCGCTGGTCCTGATACTCCAGGGCGCTTTCGCGCTAACCGCCGATGGACCACAGGTGCTGGCATGGCCAGCCATGCGACCGTTCCTGTCGCGGAGCACGTAGCCACCTTCGAGGAACTCAGTAGACCAGTGGCGGCGCAGCCGCAGACGCAGTATCCCCAGGTATCATCTCATCAGACACCACGCGCACACGGCCCTAGCCGCAGCTCGTCCTTGCGCAACCGTCGCGGGGCCACAGGCCCATGCGACGAGAGGAGGTCGAGCCCGCGTGCTGCCTCGCAGAGGCCATGCACTCCTCGCCAGAGGGTGCAGAGGGAAGCTGACGCTCCCCACCTCTCCATCTCAGGTGACCTGCTGGCGGCAGCGTCCGCTGCAGGCGAAATAGCTGAGCTCAGAGACCAGGTTGAAACCTTCGTGTCCAGGCAGTGCTCTGGACTGATGCAGAGCGTTCAGACGAACGCTGCCAACGCTGCTGCTCTACGCCAAGATCTCGACGGCGCCTTAGTGATCATCGGTTCCAGGATCGCTGAAGATCGCCGCGTCTCTGGCGAGCTGCAGTATCAGGTTGACCGTGATATGTCACGCTCAGGTGAACGATCGGCGACGGTCGAGAACCTGCGCAACTACCTCGCGCAGATGGAGCAACAGCTTGTGATCGTACGCGACACGGGCGTTTCAGCAGTCAGGATTCTCCACGACGAGATCCACGACCAGCTCCGCAACCGACCACCACCAGCCGAGGCCACCGACCTTGGCGACGTTCAGTCTCAGATCAACGATCTTCGATCCCACATGGGCCACACTGCGGCGACGCTTCGCGCCGAAGCACGCGCCAACTCGTCGAACCTGATCGGCGCGTTGCAAAATACTGAGAGAGTTATCACTCAAAGGCTTGATGCGACAAACGCTGTCGTGCAGCCACTCGCTAACCGGATCTCTGAAGTCGAGCAGCGTTTTCTTGGCGTGCAGGACTCCCAGGAAGAGTTGCGTGTCGGACGAGCCCAGACTGTACAGCTGGATTCTCCTCCTACGGTTTACGATTTCGCCCGCCTCACTGACGGGTTGCAGGAGGTTGAGAAGGCGGCGGGCCACGCGCATTCCGAGCTCTCCCAGGTCACTCGTGAGAGAGATACTGAGAAGGTACGTGTTGAGGAGCACCTCGCACGTCTGGACAGTGAGTTGGAGGCGCGCGACGCCCGTCTCCGAGCCTGCGAGCAACGACTTGACCGGTATTCACAACGCTCTCGGGATACTGATGAGTATACACGCCAAAAAGTGGACCAGATACACAAGGATATGACGAGTTGGACAAATCAGCTGATTGACCACACCAACGACACCATACTTCACCTTCAACCTGCAACCGACCTGCGCGGGCCGACGGCAGCGTCCGCCGAAGCACCGCGCGCTTCTGCAGGACAACAGCGACGTACGTCACCAGGAGCAGCCTCCGCGGCAGCTTCAGCACAGACGCGCCGCGTGTCTCCTCTGCGCACAGAACCAACTACCGACGGTGTACCGATGCCCTCACAACCATTGTCTGCGGTTTCGGTCAATACTACTACTCCGATCAAGGAGTCAGATACCGTCCGAGTACCTGTCTTGCCTAAGATCACACATCTGCGTGAGTGGCAGCAAGAGGTACGGGGGAATTTTAGAGCCGCCTCAGGGCGACCATCCAAAGCATATGCCTTCTTCCTATGCGTGGCTGGGCAGCCCGGGTGCGCCTTCGAAGACTTACAAGACAGTGGAGATTTTGAGAGCATCGATTGCAAGCTCGCTACCGCTCTTAGCGACATCTTATCTTCAGACTTGCGCTACCAGATCAGGCTCATCGAAACCAGAGAGCACAAAGCAGGACGTATGCTCAAAGGACGCCAGATCTACTGGCACATCCTGCAGTCCTACAAAGTGACAGAGACTGATGGCGACCTGCATGATTTCGAGTGCCTCAAAGAACTGAGGATGAGAGATGACGATTTGCAACGTTTCATTAATGATTGGGACGCTTTACTGTTGGATTGCCGAGAGGCACCCGACCCAAAGATCTTGGAATCTCTGTTTCGCGCACAGATTCGCCGACGTGCCTGGATGAAACAGGATATGTACGAATGCCAGCGCATGAAGATCAGCGACCCGAATCGTACCTATGATTGGCTCCGACAGCGCGTCCTGGACGTATTGGAGCTCACGCAACTGGAGAATAATCAAGACCAGTTACGGTACGGACATGAGACTCGTTCTCAGGTGCATGTCTGCGCCGCCTGGAAGAAAGGCAACTGTCGCAATGGTGAGCGATGCAGGGCTTTACATGCCTTCTCCAGGGATTGGAAGAGCAGCAGATCTTCCAGAACATCGACTGCTGGCGGCAACTCCTGCCGAAGCGTCTCAGCCCCTGCGAATCCCACGAAGCCAGCGTCGAAGCCGTTTTGCTTCGAGTTCGCCAAGTGCAGCACCTGCGCCAGAGGCGACAAGTGCAACTTCCCGCACGTGGCGCAGTGCAGAGACTTCGCGCATAACAAGTGCCCCAAGGGTGGCAACTGCGAATGCGCTCACCTGGCACCTGGTACGAAGACACCTGAGCGAAGCCCAAGTCGCCCACGGACCTCCAGTCAGGACAGTCGTGGCCGACCGCCGCCCCGCGGATCTGTGAGCCAACGCTCTCCGCAACGCGGGGGGTCCCGCAATGCGGGGGGGTCATGCAACAGACGTGACCGCCGACGCCAATGCGACCGATCTCGCTCATCCTCCAGGAGGTCTCCCGACTCTCGCAGCCAATCGAGAAGTCGTTGCGACAGATCTCCGCGATCTTCCTCTCGAGGACGAGACGGGCGCGGCGGAGGACGTGGCGGCCCACGCGGCCGCGACAGATCGTGCGGCAGCGACAGAGGACGTGACCGACGTTCCACGAGCCGCGGTTCGCTCCGTGGTTCTCCCATGTTCAGGGCGCGCTCCCCTGCCAACTATCGCCGCCCGCGCCACTCCGACCGCAGTTGCGTCATGCGTGACAAGACTCTCATGGCCGCCAACAAGGCCAAGACAGCATCTACTGAACCACGGCGTCGGATACGTTTTGACACACATACCGTGGAATACTACCCGCACATCGTTTCTGGCAAGTCCACTCTGGACAAGTGGATGGAGAAGCCGAACGAGGGCGACATCGTTAAAGTACCGGATCCGCTGCCGAAATGGTGGTGGAAACAGAGCGCAGACGCCCTGCAACGTTATCAACGGGAAGCAAAGTTATGGTATAAAGATCTACACGACTACCGACGCGACAAGGAGCCGGTGGCCACGCCAACTGCGGTTCCAGATTCCGACGCCTCTACCACAGAGTCCTCCGAGACACACCAGAAGAAGACAACGTCTTCGCAAGTCGACCCTCCACGATCGACCGCTGCGTTGACACGATCCTGGGTTCTCGACAGTGGATCTGCGCACCACATTCAGGATAAAAAACGAGCTGACGGAGACCGAATCGGATCGCATATCTATTCGCGAGGAGCATATTCTGGAAACTGCCAATGGTGATCGTACTGTCAACGAACACAATGACATACAGCTACCTGAGGTTGGCTTGAAGAGTTCAGCCCTTGCCTGGCCAGATTGCCCATCTTTGTTATCAGTTGGACAGTTGATTGAGGTTGATGGCTTTCGGCAGCTTTGGGATCCAGAGCTGGGCTACTTGCTTCAGGATCCGGGGGGCCAATGGTATAAGGTTCCCGTCAGTAACAGAGTTCCAGAACTACGACTCGACGATTTGGCGAAGATACCACCACCAAAACTGTGCACTTCGTCAGGGCCCAGACGTCGTCAGCGCAAGCGTTCATCCGCGCGCTGCAGCGACATATGCTGGTGTTGCAAAACTACAGAGCAGCCACCGCCTACAGATGAGCTGCGGCCCCGCGTAGGGACCTGTCCCAAGAGACCACGTGTCGGCGAGGGAGGAGGGGCGCAGACCGCCACGGTCGAATAACTTCACGACACAAACAATGCCGAGTCCAACGTGGATGCACACAACGACTCACTTACGTCTCAGATACAGTATTCTCCTCCCACATGCGGGGGGCCTGCAGATATAGCTCAAGCAGATACCGACATCACGTCGACCTCCCTCGAGGATCAGCCGATGGAGACGCTCGTCAAAGTGCGCCATGATAATGATCGCGTTCTTCCAAACAGACAGAAGAAACCGATTGATCCTTTGCGTTGCATGACCCGCAGTCCAAAACACCCAGACTGTGAGATTTGTTCTCGCACTATGGCGCAGAACGCCCCGTGCCGACGACAGCGCAAACCACATCCACCGGCAGACCCCGCCGACGAGGACACAGCCTACGAGGCCTTCGCCCCGAAGAAGTTCGGGGAGGCCCTAACTGCCGACCATGTCGTCTTGGCCGAAGACGATGCCGCTGACAAGCGTGGAAGTGCGCACTCGTCGTGCTGGACAGATGCACTGGCATCTTCATGGCATGCCAAGCACTACGTAAAGACGCAGCTACTACAAAGGCATCCTTCCAGCAGTTCATCGCCGCAAACGATGAGGTGAAACACATGTGCAGATAATTCTTGAGAGCTTCAGAAGGCACGCCGCCAACTGGGATGGATACGTGACACTAGTACTCCTCATCGTCCACAAACAAATGGATTGATTGAGCGCAGTGTCAAGATCGTCATCCTCGGTGCGAGAGCTGCGTTGCACATGCCTGGTCTAGGACTCGAATTGTGGAAAGAGGCCATGCAAGCCTTCTGCTGTGGACATAACGTTGTGCATCCATCCACAGGTGTTGCCGCCCTTAGCGATGGGCATACTGAAAAGACAGCTCATGATATACGTTTTGGCGAAAGTTCCCCCGGGCACTGCGCCCCTTTTGGTGCTCGGATCTTTTGGAAATGCCTCAATCCCGAGACCAACAATGAGCCTGCAAAGTTCACAGAGAACACTCGGGGAGGGTTATTTATGGGTTACCATTTACACTCCAGTGGACGCTGGTCTGGTGATTATCTTGTTTTGGATACGGCTACATGCGCCGAGAACCCAGACGGCGACCTGCGTCACGTACACAGAGCCAAAGATATCATCATCCCCGACGGCAAGTTCACCTACCCTGTGAGAGACGGTGCCCTGCGACATCACAACCCCGAGGCAGACGACGAGATCAAGGCATCTACTTCTCGCCCCTTGGGCGACAAACCTATGCCCGACCTTCCACTTGCCTACCTAGAGGATTGGGGTGATCCATCTATGATGACGATGGGCGACAACATCGCTGATACTCACCCGTCGGCCTCCGAGGATGCTGCGCCAGCACCGGAGCCCGGCTACTGGGAACAGCGGGGATATTGTGTCATCCGACACATCCGTACTCCACGCAGGAAATTGTTCATACCAACAGACGACGTTATGAACATACCTGTTCCTGTCGATCAGCTCGATGTGACACGAGACTTCGAGACGACTTCTACCTTCGACGGAGAAGGTGTCTTTCGCGATGTTTTGGATGGTGTTAGCGCCACAGACCACCGAGAACTGAGCGAGCCTTGGACCGGCTTGGTTCGATTCTATGAGCTCCCTAAAATGTTGCCTGACGGCAAAATGGTGGTCCGCGGCCGCGAACCCCGCGTGCAGACTACTACGCGCCGAGACCACATTCTTCCCGAGCATTGGAAGACCTTATCTCGTGGACAGCAAAAGAAGGATATTGAGTACGCCGAAGATATCAAACAAACTCGTGAGACTCGTGATCGAGCTGCACTTCGAGTATGGACTCGACAGGACAAACAAGCTAAACAATTCCGTGCTACTACAGCTGGCGGACCCACATGGAATACCGTGGAACGACGGATTACTTATGATACGGACAGCGGCGCTGTCATTCGTGACGAGGACGTCAAGGGCGTGACCAACAAAGAAATTCTGCATGCCAAACTACGTGGTGGACCACGTGACATTTCTACAGTATCATACGACCGGCAACCCTCACCGCAGCCTGCTGGAGTCGCACGTGCTCTGGTACTTGTTGACAGTGAGGGGAACGACTTCGGGGCCGTGAACCCGCTCACACGCAAGTTCACCCCGTCGGTAGCAGTGCCCACTATGCCGCGCGGGCCGACATACACACCGGCACGCGGAGATTCCTGACTCACTATGGGCACGCTCTGCCCTTGTTACCAGAATTTAAAGAAGAAAGAAGTTGCCGCATAACCGCGTGCACAGGAGGCCCTACGCAAAGAATGCGAGCGCCTTGAAAAGAAGCAAACATGGGTGTTGGAGACTGTTGCTGAAAAAGATGATAGTGAAACACAGGCGATTCGTACTGGGAAGAAAGTTCACTTCTTCAATATCTTGGAGTTATCTTGAGTCAAACATGAAGAACTTCCTCCTGAACTACGTGAGTTCAAGGGCCGAGTGGTGGTTCAGGGCAGCTCCGGCAAAGATGAAACCGGCTTGGCCGCCATATTCGCTGACGCCGCATCCAGTGCGTCGCACATCGAGGCTTCCAAACTTTGTGATGCTGCCGCATTATTGCCAAACCATGCGGGCGAGCAGAGCGACGCACCTGGCGCATGCAAGCAGGCATTGCTATTCGGAGACGGAAGACTCGACCCAGTCGATACTTTGATTACCATACCCAAGTGGCGACAACCGGCATCTTGGTCTAAATGCAAGAATCCCGTGTGCCGACTACGATTGGCACTATGCGGACACCCTCTCGCAGGTGTCTTTTGGGAAAGAAAGTGTCGCACATGTCTGGGAAGTGTTGGATTTGAGCCTATCCCAGGCTGGGAATGCGTGTGGAGACACAACAAACTGGGATTGATACTTTCAGTATACGTGGACGACTTCAAACTAGCAGGACCAGCCACCAACCTACAAGCCGGCTGGGATCATATCCGCAAAAGTGGTATTGATTTGGATCCGCCTATTCCATATTCTCAATATCTTGGCTGTGGACAACAGGCGCACGATGTACCGCAGAACGTATTCGACAAAAGAGTTGCTACCATTCGACCTATGTTGCCTGCCCACAGTGATAAAGCATATCATACAGCTAAACAAGCTCGTGGAATACGACATGACATGCTTGGTTTTACCGATCAATGTATTGAGCGCTACCTGGAGCGCGCCTCCAAGCGTGCCCCTGGGCCAGGGTCACGTCGTAAACGGTCTGACTCACCGAGGGCTTCGCGATCCAAATCGCCTAGTTCCTCCGGGTCGGTCGTAAGACCCACTAGCGCACTCAACGCACGGTCGCGATCATCCAGCCCAGCTGGACCGGTCGACAGACCTACCACTACGACACAATCAGCGACAGTCACATACGATGACCTCCCCGACGCAGAGACTCCTGGCATGGAGGACACTTCCTTTACCGAGTCCGACTACTCTGACGAGGGTATCCTCGGCCAGGACGCGGCGAGTGTACTGATGAAGATTCTCCATCTGGCACGCTGTTGTCGTTTCGATTTTCTACATCCAGTATGTATGTTAGCCAGAGAAATCACCAAATGGAATACCACGTGTGATAAACGCCTTCATCGGCTGATATGCTACATCAAAACGACGCGTGCGATGCTATCATACGATGGATTGGCGACCCTTCAGACAAGCTATCCATCATGCTCTTCACTGACGCCTCGTTCGCCGATTGCATTACCTCCTCCAAGTCACCACCGGCGTCTTCGCGGCGCTCGTGGGACCTAACACGTTCTTCCCAGTCAACGCTGTGTGCAAGAAACAACGGTCGTATCGCACTCGTCCACAGAGTCCGAGATCGTTGCTCTTGACTCGGCGCTGCGACTGGAAGGACTACCACTACTCTCATTCTGGGAGGCCGTGGTGGAGGTTGCCAACATCTGCAAAGAGAAGACTACTTGCCTGGGCTGCCTGGGGCGCGCAGCTACGGCGATATGTCCGACACTGGCCGCCAAAAAGAAGAGGCGTAAGCCGTCGCCTCGCAAGGCATCCCCATGCACGGGGATCTTCTCCTAGCCGCAGGCAGCTACCGCTGAAGACGGAGCTACCTGTGCCTCCAAAGAGGCGCGCGATATCCCATGAGGGTACCGTGCTACACGTGGATCCGGAGCCTGCTCAGGAGAGCAGCTCCCCGAAAGTGCATCTCATCGTCCTCGAGGATAACCAGGCCGTGATCAAGATTGCCCAAAAGGGACGTGCACCCGCACCTCGTCATCTACATAGTACTCATCGTATTAATTTGGATATGATATGTGAGACATGCCAATCTGAACATATTGAGCTCAAGTCTGTAGGCGCAAAAGAACAAATTGCAGATATGATGACCGCGCATTTTGAGCCAAAGAAAGCAGACCTCTGGAGGGATCTATTGGAACGCTCGCTCATCTTTCCCGTTGCCCCGTTACAGTGCTCTCCAAAGGATCCAAGGAGACCACTGCGAGGGCCTCAGAGGCCCGATGGTTTACCTCATGTCGCAGAACCTCCAAAACTGGATGGATTTCCGGAAGTATGTAAGATATTACTTACCGACAAAGAAAAATGGGGCGATGTAGGGTCATAGTGCGGATTCTTGTGTGTTGGACAAGCCAATCGCGAGGGCGTATGTGCATGCATGTACCGTATCGGTGTTCCTGCTGTGGCCACCGATTCACGAACACCTCGAGCGAGGGCACGTTCACCACGCGGTAGACGCCCCCGTCATCCTCCTTCACCACCGCATGGTACAGAGAGGTCTAGAACACTTATTATACGATCGTGCCGCAGCTGTTGTACCACTCGAGCGACGAAGCTTACCAGCATCTTGCTCACTGTGCGCGAGACGCAATCAAGTGCGATCGGTTCTAAACCCGATCCCCCCATCCTCGAGATGGACCAGGCATCGCCGCTCCACCTCAACGGCTGGGCCATCGCCTATGACGCCAGCTACGACCCGAACGCCGAGGACGACGACCGCGTGGGCTTCACGTACCACGCTCAGACGGGTCGTCCTCGCGATCCTGAGGATGGCTTCACCTACGTACATCATCTACGTTTTGATCGTAGTGCAGAATATGATCTACGAGTACCCGACGAATCCACCATTGTCGAAGTTACCCGCTCTGCGTCCATCGACGTGACGAGTGATATCGGCAAAGTTGTTGGAGGAGTCGGCGGCGATGCCCACTATGCATACAGTGCGACCACGGCCACGCCGTGGATGTCATTCACGAAGGCCACGTGCATGATCTCCAGCCTCTTCACGCGAAACTCTTCTGTGCAAGAAGACGTTCGTGGCTTGCGTGATCACTTGCGTGCGGTGATTCCAACCTCGCACCGCAAGTGTCCACCAATGGAGATTGCGACGGTGGTGTTGAAGGCAGAATGGATGATGATGCGCAACGATTGGTCAAAAGTGGGCAGTGCATTCCTTGAGCAATATTCTGAGGACAGCGTTCAGGATACAAACCAGGTGTGCAAGGATAGGCTTTGTGCGCCCCACGATGTGCACAATAATGGTTTGACGACTCCCAGCTACGCTCCGAAACTTGATCGCGCTGCGATCAAACTACCTGTGCGTCCACCTGGCATGGCCAAGACATCGGATACTGCGGGACACCTCGGCCACATTGCCGAGGATCACCTCGTCACCGATGTGAGGGCGTTCTCCGGTATCCACCAGAAGCAAATTCCGCCGCAAGCTCAGCACTTGGTTGACCGCACGCTGAGGATTTGGAGGCATCGGATCAGGCCCCAAGACGGTGGCAACACCATCCGATCACCAAGACGGCTGGAAAATCCTCCCAGAGTATGACGAGAATCATTGGCAGCCATACGAGGAGGGATCTGTGCTCGCAGGAGAAAACGCCTATCATGGAGGACCCTGGTCTTACCCCTGGTGCTGCTGTTGACCCGCTCGAGCTTGCACAAGCAAAATACAGCGCGTTTTGTGGTGGTCGATTGGTTTCCACTCCTCTTTCAGATAACGGATGACCTGGGATCATACAGGAGGACCTGGGACTTCTCCTTCCCTTTGGCCTATCAGGGCACGCATAGAAATGGGCAAATGTGTATACGGGCTCCACATGGATCATGCATCCCAGGATAGGATCCAAGGCCGCCGCGCACAATAAGTACCCAAGCTACGGCATCGACGAGCTCGACAGCCCACAGCAGCGAGATGCCCTCGCCAAGGCATCATGTTGGCCTCGTACCTCTATTTACGCCGCGCCTCAACCGTGCAGAATACATCGGCGGCGCCACCCTCGAGCACTTGTCGACCGTTATCCGCGGCGACATTATGCTGTGGGCATTCTCCTTTGACAATTACAAAAAATGGTTCAAACAGAACGATGCGGCGATTGGCCGGGACTGTATTCTATTGCCAGAGGCTGCTGGCGACGCCCGCTGCGATATGGCACACCTCCGTGAGAAACCTGCGCAGGCACAGGAGAACCGTGTCGCAACTATCCTTGCATCGCAGTGTGAGTCAACACTCGAACAGCGCAACCTGATCATCAATATCCGCAAGGCCAGAGGCTTGTTTACATGAATGACAATGCTTCCATAAAAGAGTGGCGTGTATTGAATGAGCTCATATGGGGATATTGGGCTAACGGCTTTCCTGCATACGTGAAACAAAGACACTACTGCAGGGGTATCAACGCCATGGTGGTCTGGGGTGCAAGTGACATTGCGTGCGCTAATCATGGTCAGACCATGTTGGGCACGCGTCGCCATCAGGGTCGCGCTCCTAGCTCCGTGCGCGAGCTCATCAAGATGGACTGCGAGGGCGGCGTCCCGACGCTTATGCCAGTACATGTGAAAGTGGACCTGTCACGTTTCATCGACGTGATGCAGTACTTCCGCTGCCTTACCGTCATGGGGCCAGGCAAAGCGGCACAATGGGGCGCGCGTCCAAACTTTGATTACCACACGAGCGACTTGATCAAGACGATGCAAATGCGTGGTAAAAAGGTTCTGCCCTCAGACCACTGGATTGATGCGTTCGACAGAGTCACGCCTGAGGCTTGGCATTCAAAGCAGAATAATCATAATCTGGCGACGATCACGATTCAGTTTTGTGATGCAGTATGCTACCGCAATTTCTGTGCATTGATCCAGTCATTACCATCGCAGCCTTATCCATTCAGACCTCCTATCCTGACTCCACGTACGGACACGCAGGCCTACGCCCAGGCCACGGAGATTATGGGGGCTCTTCAATATCGTGAAAAGATGACCAACGAGTGGAAGAGGAACCTCAGCCTCACGACGCTGATGACTCAGAGGCTGCAGGAGAGATGGCTCATTGTGCCTGGATGGCATCTTGCGCCAGCGGTACTTTGCCGAAATCAATGCCGTTGGCAACAAGGGATCCATGCATGCCCATCCCTGGACTCGCAGAAGAGCCACCAGCGCCGGATCCTACAAAAGCTATTCCTGCTAGCGATCCATACGGTGATGCATACGACGAGTTGTTCAACCATCTTCTCCTTCTGATCAGCCGCTACCCTGGGGCGTGGGCATCTTGGGGGTCAGATGAGAAGAAGGAGCTCTTTCACCCTAAAATCGTGAAAGGCACTAAGGATGCGCACGCTGTTACTTGGGTCGTGTACGAGCAGTTCCTGCACCAGATTAGCGACCTGGGCGGCGATGACGGCTCGACAAAATCACGCATCATTGCAGAGCGCAGCAGATTGTGCTCCCATCGTGTCGGTCCTCGTATTGACAACCAAGATACTATTACAGCGTGCAAAGGTTTCTATGCGCAGAACGCCTTGGATCGTATTACATTGGGACTCACGGCCGACGCTCCAACTACCGCCTTCGGCGCGGCCGCTGGGACAGATCAGCAGACCGAGGACAAGCAGCCGTTGCCGCCAGGCCCACTGCCTGATCCACTGCCGCCGGGCCCGCAGCCGATCCCGCTACCAGAGCCATTGCCGCCTGGCCCGCTTCCGATTAGCACGCCCGCTGATCCATTGCCGCCGGGCCCGCTACCGACACCTGCGTCAGTCCCGATCCCCGATGACGACACTGATGTGGAGGCGGCGGAGCTGGAGGCAACTCCTGCTGACGACGGACCTTCTCCTAGTCAGCAATCGGATGCGGTATACATACTGTCGTGGCAAGACTGTTGCGAGCGTTCCTTCCATGCGGGCACCAGCCAGATCCCGACATTCGACAATGCGTGCACCCCTCGTGAGTACATGCTTCAAGCAGGTCACGCAGATGATCATCCATACGTACCTCCTCCGTTGCGGGGCACGTCCGCGATCAATGGCATGGCTTGCTTGCAGGGCGATGGTTGGACGAGCCAATTTTCATGCGACGATTGTGTGATCGCCCATGCGCCTGACATTGTTCAGTCTGGTTGTTTCCCAGAATGGAAGTGGATATCGCTCCCGCCGTGCGACGAGGCACGCTACGGACCAGAGCTGCTCGATGAGTGGCTCGGCGATCCTGTTTGGATGAGCAAAGACATCACGGCAATGCTACGTCATGAGATTCACCACCAAAAGTTTCATATTGACCAATTCAATGGTCGACGTGTCAACATATGGCCGAACTCGGCGCAGTACTCTTGGAATATTCCCAGCAATTTGCAATCATTTCAGGACATGGTTCAGTTTAAATTTCAAGAGCGTCGTGGACCCCGCGACGGGCCATCCACCGAAGCGGCCACGGGACACTTAGGACGGTGAACCAGACGGATACATGTGCTGGACTGATTACTACCCGATCTTCGTCATTCGTGCGTTCCAGAAGCACATTGACCCGCAGAAGAACCGGATCGTGATATATGCCAAACCAGTCCCCGACGGGAGCGATCCCAGCTGCTTCGATTGGAACAGCGTTATCGCTATCAGATGAGTTGGAGGCCACAGTTGCGTCAATCCACACTCCAAGCCGTGGAATATAGGTTGGGGGAGTTTACAATGGACAGACGTGAAGTACCTCCACCACGGCACGACACTTCGTGCCTGGCGAAGCATCCTCAAGTCAGGGATTATTCCAGGCTATGTTGATCCGTCTCCCCAGAGAGACAAACAGTTTCGAGGATCACCGCGCGCGGAGGCATTCTTCAGTTCCAGTACCTACGTGCAAAACGTCAAAAAGAATCCTCACACCTCGGTGCAATGGTACAAGTTCAAGCACTACAAGAACGAGGGAGCTGGTAATCGACATGCATATTGCCACAAAGGCTGGATGCAGATTTTGGCTGGGAGCACAGGGCGCTATCATGACTGAGGACGCGGTTCCAGCCGCTGCAGTACTCGCCATTCGCCGTCTCGCACCACGCAGCGAGAATGGCAGGCAGATATGGCCAGAAGGCACTACGGGGGTTTACCCGCCGCTGGCTACGAGACAACCATTGAGCAAATACGAGATTTGCGCTGTTCTTCCTGGGACAGACACAATCGATGATCCTCCTGGGATTGCCCCAACTGGCAAGGCCTACGACACGGCTCAGCAGCCACAGACACAGTCCGCCTCAGCATCATCGGCCCAGCGGCCAATCGCCCCTCAGCTGGGGGCGACCCCTGCTGGCCACACAGCTGACGCTGACGCTTTGGATGAGGCCATGGTCCGTGCGATGGTCAACAGTTGTGGGCACAACACACAGGACAAAGACTGGTTGAAATCTATATCACATTGCAGAGAGGCCCTGCGACCCATTACATCAAATATCACACAGAAAGATTGGGATCGAAGGCCTATCTTCAACGATGTCCGCATGGGGGACTTCATTATCGTCAAAAATTGGGGCTCTACCAATTGCTACCACTATGACAATCACTTCCCCAAGGGCGACTACAACACGAAGGCGCGCATGAACAAGGGCCATATTTATGGACCAGTCATTCCTTTTGGAGTCTTCGAACAGTTCTTCGCGGTACAAATACCTATTCTCAACTACGGTCTACGATGGGTAACCATATGGTATTGCGACACATGCCCCTCAAGGGCGTTGTCTTCGCTATGCCAGTGCGCGCCGACATCGACCCGATTCGCATCAATATTGCACTTCAGGGCCCATCTTCATGCAGCGATGAGATCTATAAATTTAAAGAATCAGGTGATCTACCATATCTTTGAACGCCGAGCATTCACAGACCACGTATCCCACGCACGCCCGCCGACCAGGCGCCCCGCTCCTCGGACACCCGATCCCGACGAGCTGGTGGCAACACCTGCCGAGGATCCCACGGCAGACGGCGAGGGATCCCGACGCGACGCAGGCCAATCCGACGACCCTCTGGTAACCGTCATTGTGGATATATCGACCATACCACTCACAGATGAGGAAAAAGCAGCCAATGATACCATGAACGCGGATTTGTCGGCAGAGATTCACGTTGATGAGGACGTTGGCTCGAGCATCCTTGATAATATCATTGGCCCGCCAGAGGATTTCCTCAACCACCCCGACTACGAGCCAGAGGATAATGCCAGATGGATCTTGCAATCTTACGACCGCCGCGTATACCGCTGGACGTCGGAGCTGATGGTGGACTCTCCAATGACAAAGGTAAAACAAATTATTGAAGTACACGCAGGTAGGGCCAACCTTGTGGTGGACAGGATAGAGTCATGCCTACGATTTGAGATATTATTTGGTCCAAAAACAGAGGCATACCAAATGGATTACGATCATACCCACACATGGGCACGCGACTTACCGATTTGCAGTGCAGATTGTTTCTTCAAAGAAATGGTACACTACCTGGGCCCAGAGATCATTGAGGAATCTACCACGGGCATCTTTCATTGGATTTCCAAAGTGTACCAACTCATATTGTTGGACAGCATCAAGGAGCTGCGCGATTTCACCAATGACGCTATCTATCAGAACCATCCTGCCCTCAATGCGTTGCGTGCTCTCTTCACACAATGTATCAGGACACATGGCAACCCAGGCTTCCCCGTATGGAAGGAGCCGGTGAAAGCGCCTGCCGCGCCTGACCAAGACGATCCAGGCGCCAACCAGGATACCCCCAGGGATCCAGGTATCGTTGCCTCTGCAGCTCCCGACCAAGAGACCATGGTACAGATCATAGCCAACACAAAGAAGATTGACCGCAAGGTGGGCGATAACGAGGCCATCTTGCAGGCAGAGGCTACTCGCATACGTACGGACAACGTGCACCATGGTGATACTGATACTGCGGGCACCGACACCTGCGGGTACGCAGGACTACCGGGGGAAAGACTGTCTAGGATCGACATCGAGGGAATCGGCCGATCGATCGCCTCCCGTCCGAACGCTGAGATCCATCGTGAGGCAATGAACCAAATCGGCCGTGGTCTTGCTTCCACTGACGGTGGCACCACCCGCTGGGGATCTCTTGGGCACCTTGCTACCTCTGGGGCCCCTGCAGGGATCCAGCATGATATAGCGCGATGTCGGAATTTCGATCGTTTTCTGTCTCTCGGAATCGTCGCAGGTGACGGTTCAATTTGTGGTATCTGCTGGCAGTGCACCGTCTCTGTAGGTGCTACTGGCCAAGGTGGCGCCGTGGAGAGCGACCTGGCATACCTCCAGCAGTTGAACCACTGGATCAAGACGAACCTCTCCCAGGACGACATCACCAGGCATATGACAGATGGAGCGCGTGTCCAGATGATGGGCAAGCGCTCCATAGCTGGTCAAGAGAAGGATATCTTGAGGAGATTCGCGAAGAAAGCTGCGGAGAGGTATCAGAGGTGGGTTGGCGCAGGCTCCCCTCCTGCACGCATGTGCAGGCTGATGGGCGAGACTGAAGACGACAGACCTCTATACCACCCCTTCGCCAATCTCGTTCAGCGTGTCCTGAATGATATGCGGTTCCACCACCAGATGTCAGCCGCTCGCGCTGAGACTGGCAAAAGGGCCTTCACCATCGAAGACGTGCGTGATGCTTGTGATATTCATGATCACAGCGTCAGGCTTGGCTTCGCTGGTCGGGGGAATTTGTGGTTGAACACTGGTAGACTCGACAGAGGCACTAGGCAAGAGCGTGGTCTGATCACAATTGCCCTCCCCCGCGGGGGCGGCACTTGCGAGAAAGTCACGCAGCGCAAACTTGCCGCGCTGGCCTCCATCGATCCTGCCATGGGTTCTGCTATCCAAAGGGGGGTGAGTTCAGGGATTAGAACCGATCCGATCGATCCCGATACACACTCTTCACACTCACATGGCGCCATGGGGCCGCGGCAGCCGCGGCGCCCGCCGCCGCCGCGCCCTGCCCGTGGCGATGCTGCTGGATCCCGCGCCTCTGGCGCGCAGGATGACATGCCCGCTGGGCCGCGCGGTGCCGCCGCGCAGCGGCAGAGCAGCGATGCCAGCCGCAGACCAACAACGCCTCCTCGTGCCAAGCGGGCGCGTAGGACAGAGGACTGCGCGATGTGTTGGCGCAAGAACCTGGAGGAGAGCCAATGGGGCCCCATATACTGGGGCTACTACGCCAAATGCTGGATATACATCGCGGACCACAACGACGAGTTCGCGTGCGTCCGCGACTTGCTGCGGAACGATAGGTTTCCCAACTGGACTCCCAGGGCGCCCTGGGAGACATTCGCGACGAGCTATATCGCGGATGATGGCCACAGGGTGTGGGGCCAGAGGTTCTACGCGGGAGGCAGCGCGTAGTTTAGTCGGCCGCGAGGCCCGCCGCTCGATTGGCTGAACTTCATCTTTATACATGTTCGCCTCGAGCAGTGATCAACGACATAATTGTAGGCCACTTTTAGGCGATTAGTGGCCGCACTCACACTTGTGAAACCCGAGGCAGACTCCTAAGGAGCACCGCCGAGGGGGGTAGCCAATTGCAGAGTTTATGTATGCAGCTGTTCGTGTTTGCCAGCGCGACTTTACGCATGGCCATGCGTTTGCTTTGATATTTAGACGTGTTTCTTAACGCGATCGTGTTCCTCAACACGACCTCCTAATGCACATTTTTTGGGGTTTTTTTCTTTACATTGTAATTTCATTGCGTTGAGAATGATCTGATGCCCAGCTCTAGTTTGAGAGCTGGTGGCAACACCTGCCGCGCTCAGGCGCGGCAGCTTCTGATGTTGCTTTAATTGGCCAGATCCTCTTGCTCCGCCCACCCGTGTCTCATTCTTCTCCGCCCTCGAGTGCCGAGGCGTTTTTGGAGGGCGCACCGAGGGGGCACCAACGTGTGCTTGGCGAAGAAACAGGGGCCCTGGGTGTTCCTTCTTACCCTTTTTTGCCGAATCGTGACAGCCTTGTGCTACGTTTCCTT
This sequence comes from Prorocentrum cordatum, assembly GCA_963575745.1. Lineage (NCBI taxonomy): Eukaryota > Dinophyceae > Prorocentrales > Prorocentraceae > Prorocentrum > Prorocentrum cordatum. The sequence goes on along the minus strand of CAUYUJ010020101.1, from coordinate 136,661 downwards.
TTGCGCACCGCTGTCGCGATTGGGGCGCAGCTGAAGCGATGCAGATTTCACGCCCAGCTGCCTCGCAGTGCTGAGGATTTGAGGAGTCAAAGGGTGTCAGGTTCTTTTCTCCCGTTCCCGAGCCCTGCCCTCACGGGCGGGATTCGGGGCGGGGGGTGTGAATAGAACCCGTGTAGTACCCTCGTATATACTCCTTATCCTCACCTCTCCTGCGCCTGGCCGTTTGGGCTCAGGTATTGGAATAGATCGATCAGACCTTTGATCGTGCAGGAGGAAAAGATATCCTTCTTTCCCTCCTTTCCTCTACCAGCGGATCAGGGGTTCTGTACCTTTGTATTCTAACCCCATGCACAGGAGGAGGAGGAGGAGGTGGTGGTGGCCCCTTTTCTCTTGTTTATGATTCTCAGGGCATGTGTTAGCCCCAACGTGTCTTTGCCCAGGCCGGCCTGTGTCGGCCATCGTTGCACCACCTTCGTCGTGTTGGGGGGGTTCGGTGGACCAGCGCACGTTGGCGCTAATTCACGTTCTGAGGATCATCGATCTTCTTTCGGGACACGCCTTGCCCCCCCCTCGTCTGCGCACATGCCTCGGGCAACGATGCGCAACCCCTCTTCGTGGCTCCCCTCTTCGACGCATACGAGTTTTAGCAGTGAGAAGGAGGGGGAGGAGGAGGAGGGAACCCTGACCCTGACATTTTCGCGCCGTCGTCGTGGGGAACATCGGTCTCCACGTCGGGCCGCGTCGCCGATGCATCGGCGATGCCGCGATCCTCTTACCCGATCCATTCGGGCCCCATTTCGGAGGCCTCCGCTGGAGGCCTCCAGACGCTTCTGAGGAGGAGGAGGAGGAGGAGGAGGAGGAGGAGGAGGAGGAGGAGGAAGAGGAGGAGGAGGAGGAGGAGGAGGAGGAGGAGGGGCACATGGAGGAGGAGGAGGAGGAGGAGAAGGAGGAGGAGGAGGAGGAGAGCGATGAGGAGGAGTGCGCGCTCCTGTTGTAACCTGTTGCTCGGTCCAGCCCCGTCTTGGGCACGTGCCTGCGGGCGCTGAGGTAGTCTGGCTTGCGCTTGCTTGCGGTTCTCATCCTGCTTCCGCTTCTGCGGTGTCTCTCCTTTGCGCTCGTCCCGCTCTGCTTTCGCGCTTGGGCCTTCCTTGCGCGTCGAATGGGCGAACGTCCGAGGAGGAGGAGGAACGCTGGAGTTGTTGGCTTGGGTCTGGATTGCGTGTGTGTGTGTTGTGTGTGTGTGTGTGTGTGCGTGTGTATGTGTGTGTGTGTGTATGTGTGTGTGTGTGTTTGTGTGCGAGGGTTGCGTGCGAGGGTTGCGTGTGTGTGTGTGTGTGTGTGTGTGTGTGTGTGTGTGTGTGTGTGTGTGTGTGTGTGTGTGGGAGAGGGCGCGCGCGGGACGCCCGAACCGGTGCTTTTTCCTATGCGGGTCTCTCGCCATCGATCGGACGTCCATTCGCCGTGCATTTTCTTGTCTCGTGCGTGTTGCTTTCTTGCTCGTTGATCCCAGATGCCCCTCGATGATGGCTCTTGCCGAGGAAAGTGCACACGTCCAACCCGAGGCGTGCTTGGTGCGCACGGAACCATTTCGCGCGGGGCGCGGTTCAGATGCCGGTCCCACCGACGGCGGACCGCGCTGGGGCGCCGGGCAGCGGGCCCGACGTCGTGACGCCGAGGGCGAACGAACAGTCTGAACACACGGAACGGGAGACTCTGTGGTGGAAAAGGGGGGCTGCTTGCTGATGGCGATAATGGCAGCTACATTAGGATGCCGGCGACATTAATGACGATGGTGTGCATGATGGTGATCGTGGTGGTGGTAAGCATGGTGATGGTCATGTTCTGGTGATGGTGATGGTGATGATCAGGCGGATGGCGAAGGCGATGTCTGTAGCGATGGTGAAGCGATGATGACCATGGCGGCGGTGACGATGACGATGACGATGGGGGCTGGCGCCGCGATGGTGATATAACGATGATGTGGGTGACGGCGGCGGTGTGATCGTTGATGCTCTCGCGGCGGTGGTGGCGATGAACACGATTGTGGGGCGGACGACGCGGATGTCGTGGACGGTTTGCGGAATTACGCAATGCGGGCTTGCGAGGATGGGGATGGGTTGATTTGGTGGACGATGGGCGATGCGGAGTTCTTCCCGAGAAGACTTTGCCCAAGGATGTCCCAATGGTTTCGTGACGAAGCTGGTTGGGTTCAGAGGCGTTCGTCAGAGGGGAGCGGTCGGCGGTGCTCGGGCTCTCGGCCAGGGGTTCCTTCGCGCGTTGCTCGGGTCCCTTGTGTCCCTCGCGTTGGTTCCATGCTTAGGGCTCTGGGGGGGCCCTCGCTCGGGTTCCTCGGGTTCCCCGCTCGGCACCCTGAGCGGCGCGAAGCACTGCCAGGCAATGCCACGCAGTGCCAATCACTGTCAAACACACAACAAAGCAACGTTACGCGATCCCCCGCAAATCCACGGAATGCCAAGTTACGCCGAGCGACGCCAAG
>CAUYUJ010020101.1:119164-129164 GCA_963575745.1 Prorocentrum cordatum | reverse complement strand
GGAGGAGGGAGGAGGAGGAGGAGGAGGAGGAGGAGGAGGAGGAGGAGGAGGAGGAGGAGGAGGGGGGGGAAGGAGGAAGAAGAATACGAAGAAGAAGAAGAAGAAGAAGAAGAAGAGAAGGAGGTTGGGTCACGAACTGGAGATCCCCTCCGTCGGTGTAAGATCATCCTCTCCGACGGCCCCCCGGCGGCGAACGGCGGCGCGGTCGCGCTTCCTCCGTCGCCCCCGGCAGCCAGAAGAAACGGTGCTCCCAGACTGGTAACAATACCGGGGGCTGGCTCACGGGGGGACCGGAGGATGGGATCCTCAAGACGAGGTGCCTCAAACAATGTGAACCAACCCTTGACCCCCCTCCAATCCTCAGGACCCCATCCCTCATGACCCCATCTTTGAGCAACCACCGACCTCTCCTCTCCCCCTCTGTCCTCTCTGCTTCGCCCTGAGCAGGGCGTTGGGAGCCACGGCCTCGGGACGGGGAGGGCGCCCCGGAGCGGCCCCACAGGGCCAGAGGGCGGCAACCAGAAACGTCGGTGGTACATCGCCAATAGATCGGCGATAGGGCTCCCGACGGCGAAACCGCACGCTCCTGAGCGGGGTGGGCTATCGGGCCCCATGCCGGCGATGAGTGCGCGACTGGCAGGCGACGCATCCCCACAGAGCCTATCTGCGTCCCCGATGGCTTTCTGTGACAGCTCGGCTCTCTGGTGGCCGTTCGGGACGATCCGAGCACCCGTGGAACGCTCTCGGCGAAGCGCAGCCGCTGGAAGGCACCCCGAGGCTGGAAAGCCGACGAGAGCCGACGAAAACGCCCGAGAACCTCGAGCACGTCGGCGCACCCCCCCGAGCGCATCCCCTCCTGGCGCTGCCCCCGAACCATGGGAAAGCCCTCTGGACGCGGCGAGGCCGGCGGGGAGGGGACGGCGCGGCGCGCCTTCGTCCTGCTGCACAGCCGCGTGGTGACCTGCCGGCGCGGTGCAGGGTCGCGCGTCGGGCGCGGCGACTGCAAGCACGGCGCGCTCCAGGAGTTCGGGGAGCGCCCGGGCAACCAAGGACGCCAAGATGGCCCGAGAGGCCCCAAAGACGGCCCAAGATGGCGCGATGGCCCCAACGCTCCCGAATCTTGATTCCAGACGGTCCAAGGTGCGTACAAAAGGGTCCAAAATGGCCTCAAGACGACCCCCAACGGGGTCAGAAGAAGCCAAAATCATTAATCCCTTTGGATGTTGAATGATTTTCGCAGTCTCGCCTTTTCGGACTGCCGTCGGCTCAAGGCGACCCAAGAGGACTCCACGATGACCCAAGAGGCATCCAAAACAGCCCCAAAACGGCCCAAGAGGGCCTCCCTTGGAACCCAAGACGATGCCAAACGGCCCCACGACGGGCCCCACACACCCAGCATACGGCCAAGAGTGCCCTAAAACGGCCCAACAGAGACCCTAGCCTGCGTAAGAGGGCCCGAAGACGGCCCACGAGGGCCACAAGGAACCCCCCAAACTGCCTCATAGGAGGCCCAGACAGCCCCAACACGGCCCGAACGAGTTCCATCATATCACCATCATCATCACCACCATCTTCAACAACATCATCATCATCATCATCATCATCATCATCATCATCATCATCATCATCATCATCATCATCATCATCATCATCATCATCATCATCATCATCATCATCATCATCATCATCATCATCATCATCGTCATCGTCATCATCATCATCATCATCATCATCATCATCATCATCATCAGCATCATCATCATCATCATCAACATCAATATCCTCATCATCAACATCATCATCAGCATCATAATCATCAGCATCAGCATCAGCATCAGCAGCATCATCATTATCATCATCATCATCATCATCATCATCACCATCACCATCATCATCATCATCATCATCATCCTATTCATCATCATCATCATCAGCAGCATCATCATCACCATCATCATCATCATTATCATTCATCATCATCATCACCACCACCACCAGCATCACCATCATCATCAGCAGCATCATGTTTTTTATTACTATTATTCGTCACCATCATCAGCATCATCATCACCATCATCATCATCAGCATCATCATCAGCATCACCATCATCAGCATCATCAGCATCATCATCAATATCAACACCATCATCATCAGCATCCTCATGATCATCATCATCAGCATCATCACCATCATCCACAACAGCAGCAGCATCATCATCATCAGCAGCATCAGCATCAGCATCAGCATCAGAATCGTTGTCGTCGTCATCGTCGTCGTCGTGATCACCATCATCATCATCAACATCAGCAGCAGCAGCAACATCACCCTTGTCATCATCAGCATCATCATCATCCTTATTAGCATCCACCTCATCATCATGATCATCAGCAGCAGCAACAGCATGGCTATCACCCTGGTCATCATCCTTATCATCATCAGCATCGGCATCATCATCATCACCATCACCACCATCATCACCATAGCGTTATCGTTATCAGCATCATCAGCAGTAGATCATCACAATAACTAATGCGAACGACATCATCATCGTCATCATCATTATCATCATCACCAGGCAATCACCACTACCACAGCTGTCATCATCATCACCATCAGCAGCATCATCACCATCATCATCAGCAGCATCAGCATCATCCTTGTCAGCAAACCACATCATCAGCATCAGCAGCATCAGCATCATCAGAATTATCATCGTCGTCTGTATAATCATCATCATAATCATCATCGTCGTCTGCAACAAACAATTTTAGCATCGGTATCCTCATAAGCAGCAGCGTGATCATCATCATCATGATCCTCGTCATCATCACCGTCATCATCGTCGTACTATTCGACGTCGCCGTCGTGGTCGTCATCGTGATCACCACCACCACAATCACCAACACTGTCCTCATCACCACCACCACCACCACAATCACCATCATCCCTATCCTCATCACCATTATAATCAGCATCGGCATCGTCATCACCATCGTCATCCTCATTATCATCGTCATCACCCCCATCATCGTCATCACCCCTCATCGTCAGAATCCTCACCTCACTCATCACGTTTCCCCCAAGCTTGGAGACAACACGCGACGGCCTCCCATGCCCCCCCGAACACTCGCCACCCAGAATGCCGGGCTGAAACTGCGGCGGGACTTGCCGCAGGCAGCTGGATATCATACAATGCAGTGCCAGCCAGATTTCTTATCGATGTCACATAAAACTACGCGGGGGGAAGTTCGTTGATCTAAAAAGTGGGTTTTCCGAATGCCCCTTGCTAGACAATACCATGCGGGACACAGGCGAGCGCTAACACGAGCGCGTGCCGGAATCATGATAAACATAAATATATAGAATATATAAGTGTATGAATATAAGCAAGATAACGATATCAAACTTACACATAATGGTATTACGAATAATAAACATGTGGGTGTCTACATATACACATATAACCGGAAAAGGGGACAACAAAAAGAGAGAGGGAGAGAGGATACATTCGCCGTTCCAAGACATAACTAATCGAACGATACAAATTACTCCGACGGTAGGACCCCACGTAAGAATCGCTGTCGATCGCCCCTCGCTTTTTCCTTTTCCGTCTGGCAGAAGTTGCCTTCCGCCCTCTCCGTCCTCCCCCTCCCCCCCCGTCTCCTCCTTCTCCTCCTCCTGTTCCTCATCGTCCTACTCGTTGCAATTCTCATCCTCTTCGTGTTCCGCCTCCCCCCCGTCTTCCCCCGCCTCCTCCATTCCCTCCCTGTCCTCCTCACGTTCCCCCTCCTCCTCCTCCTCCTCTGCCTTTGCCCTGCCCTCCTCCACCTCCTCCTCCGCCCCCCCCCATCGCCGCCCCACGAAGAACTCCAGAGAACCGCCTTCCGCAGGGATGCCGGCGGCCTTCGCTCCAGGAACTCCCGCGGCGGCGGCCGCGGGATCAGCACGGCCCGCGCGCGCGCGGCGCGGGAGAGCATGGCGTAGAGGCCCGGCCGCCACTGATCGTCCGACACGCCGGCGCGACCAGCGCCCTCGCCCCTCACGCAGGTCGATGGCGACGCCCTCGCGCAGCGTCTGGCCCTTCGACAGCGCGGAACTGGGGCGCGACGCGCGCGCCACGGTTAACCGCGAGCGGCGCGCGGCGCGCGGCCCCGAGCTCTGCCATGTGAACTCGTGCTCGATGGGCCTGAGCACGATCAAGCTCCTCGCCCGCGCCTCGGCCTCGCCGTCGTCGTCGGCGCCTTCGGCGCCCCGTAGCAATACCTCGGCGACCTCCTGGTAGATCGGAGACTCCGCGGTAGGCGACGGAGACAGAAAAGCTGGCCTGGCGAGCACCCCTCGCGCCGCTGCTCGTCCTCGCGGTGAAACTCGAAGGATACGATGGCGGCCCCTTGCTCCTGCACGAGCCCCATCCAGCTCTTCCTGCACCACCGTGAATCAATCTCACCTCCATGCCGACGTGGGCCGGTAAGACGCCGCGGATGTCCCCCGTCTCGCGCGCGTTCGGGACGTTCAGGAGGCGCCGGTCCGCGTCGGAATCGCCCTGCATCGCGTTGCACTCGTCCACGGCCTGCAAGAAAACGAGGGGCGCGCCCAGACGCCGCGAGTAGCGACGAGCGCGCGCGTTGATCCCCCTCGCCAGCGTGTCCCAGTAGATGCCAACGCAGTAGCCGAACCGACTGTCGACGCGCTGGCGCCGAGGGCCCAGGACGCCGTGGTTGTCCGAGGCCAACGTCGTTTCCCAGGCGGACCAGACCTCTGGCGGGAAGGGCTTGCTCTCGCGCGTGCAGCTGAAGAACGTGATCAGAGGGCCCCGGGCTCGAAGCGCTTCGGGCGTTTCAGGTCAAAGACGCAAGGGCTCTGAGAGAAGCCCTTGATGGCGTGCTGAATATCCACCGTCAGCGGCTCCACGTACTTGTAGGACCCGTCGTCCAGGAGTTCATTCACAACCGTCAGGAGGCCGATGCTGCCCGTGTTCTTCAACTGCGGGAAATCGCCGAGGTGCAACACGATGGGGACTCGCCAGGAGTGGTGATGCGGCCGCTTGTAGGTGGACTCCTGCACGTCGTGCGTGTCACTGCGTCGGCACGCGCGAAGGTCCAGCGCGATGCACAATGCGGCCGCCACCCGCTGATACTTCCTTCCTCCATATTCAGGCCTCGGGGGCCCGAAAATGACGACAGTTACAGGATCCCGATGACCCGCTCGGGTTAAAAACATGACCGGCGGGCCCCATAGGGAGAGGGCTCCCGCCTGAGACTTCCTTGCAAGTCACTCACAGACGAGGCTCCCGCCCGATACTTCCTCCATATCTAAGCCTCAGGGCACCAAAAGTGACGACAGCTACAAGGTTCTGATAGACCGCTCGGATAAAAAAACATGAGCGGCGGGCCCCATAGGGAGAGGGTTCCTGCCTGAGACTTCCTTGCAATTCACTCACAGACGAGGCTCCCGCCCGATACATCCTCCATATTTCAGTCAGCCTCAGGGCCCCAAAAATGACGACAGCTACAACGTGCAAATGACCCGCTCGGATTCAAAACGCGAGCGGCTGGCACCATAAGGAGGGGGTTCCCGCCTGAGACTTCCTCGCAATTCACTGACACACGAGGCTCGGTTGACGATGGTGTTGTGATGATGATGATGATGATGATGATGATGATGATGATGATGATGATGATGATGATGATGATGATGATGATGATGATGATGATGATGATTACTAGTTGTGAGTGAGTGAATTGGAGAATTACAGTGTGTGCGAGTGTGTAAATGATGACGATGCGGTGATGATGATGATGATGATGATGATGTGAGTGTATGAGTGCGTGAGTGAGAAGGGAGGGATGTTCCTTCTCGTGCGCGGGGAGTCCAGAGAAAACAAGAACCCCACTTTGGATGTGGAGGAAAAATTGTTTCCAAAAAAAACGCTTGCATGGTTTAACGCGCATTCGCTGAAATGTTCACAAAAACATCGGTGTTCAAATGGGAGCATGTGGGCAACACGAGCGCGAACGTCGAAAACGTTCAACACCCATCGCGCGCCCACAAACTCTGTCAAAAACGACCATGCGGGCCACCCAAGCGCGTATCCGCGCACACACGTCGAAAACCATCCAAAACCATTCCGGCAACGTCAATCCACGCCGCCCCAAGAGGGCACCGAGACGGCCCCAGAAGCCCCCATGACGGCCCAAGAAAGCCTCGATGGATCTCCCACAAGGGCCCCACAAGGCACAACTCAGTAATTATGTGTGGGCGTTCGCAGGATTTAATCGTTCTCGCCTTTTCTGCTTTCCCCCGCTTCAAACAGGCCCAAGAGGCTCCCGATAGTTCACCAAGACGCCCCCATGGGCCCCAAAGAGGGCCCCCAGGCCAAGACCTAGCTCTTGGAGTAGTATAAAAAACATGCGTTCCCCCCCCCCCCAAAAAAAAAAACGTTTGCGCATTTGCTGCGCGCGCACTCGCTGGAAGCATCACGAAACTGTCGGTGCGGAGCCTCCTGTCCGGCGGGCGCGTGCGGGCAACGCGCGCGCGCGCTCGTCGAAAACGTTCCGCAGCCGTCGCACGCCCTCCGAGTCGGTCAGAGAGGTACCGTGTGGGCCAGGCGAGGGCGTCTCCGCGCGCACGCGTCGACATCCTGCCGAGCCCATTTGGTGTTGCGAGGAAGCAGCTCGGTACACGTGTTCCAACAGGTTCCCAAGACTCTGAATCTCGAAGAGAGCGCGCTCCCCCAGCATGCCCGTGACCCTCATTAGTGCCGTCGTCATCCTCATCGCCGGCGTCATCATTGCCATCGTCATCCTCACCATCATCATCACCAGCGTCGTCGTCATCGCCGTCGTGATCACCAGGACCGTGATCACGCGTCAGCGTGGAGGCCGTGGCCCACGTCAAATGTCTGCGCGCACACATCCTCATAATCCTGACCACTACCATCGTCGTCGTCGTCGTCGTCATCATCAGCATCATCATCATCATCATCATCATCATCATCATCATCATCATCATCATCATCATCATCATCATCATCATCATCATCATCATCATCATCACATCATCATCATCATCATCATCATCATCATCATCATCATCATCATCATCATCATCATCATCATCATCATCATCATCATCGTCATCATCATCGTCATCATCATCGTCAATCATCATCCAGCATCAGCATCAGCATCATCATCATCATCATCCTCATCCTCACCTCATCATCCTCATCCTCATCCTCATCATCATCATCATCATCATCCTCATCCTCATCCTCATCATCCTCATCCTCATCCTTCTCCTCATCATCCTCATCCTCATTCCATCATCCTCATCCTCATCATCGTCATCATCATCGTCATCGTCATCGTCATCGTCATCGTCATCGTCATCGTCATCGTCATCATCATCATCATCATCATCAGCAGCATCATCATCAGCATCATCATCATCAGCAGCATCATCATCATCATAATAATAATAATTGCCAGCGTCATCATTGCGACCGTCGTGATCATCATACTCGACTGCATGACTATCACTATCGCTGGCGTCAACATAGTGGCCGTGATCATCATCATCATCATCATCATCATCATCATCATCATCATCATCATCATCATCATCATCATCATCATCATCATCATCATCATCGTCATCGTCATCGTCATCGTCATCGTCATCGTCATCGTCATCGTCATCGTCATCGTTGTCGTCGCCGCCCGTCTGAGATCTGCAGCCAAGCTGCGGGAGGGTGGGTTGCATGCCTGCACGAGTATTGGAGATGTTCACGCGCGGATGCGGCCGTGGAGAGTTCCCCCTCGAATTTTCTTCCTTTCCAAATCCGCCAACCCTGTCGCGACCCTGCCGGCGAGTGCGAGAGGCTGCTTCGTTTCACTCGCCGGCATCGTCGTCGTCGTCGCCGCCTGCGTCGTCGTCGCCGCTCACCCCTTTTCCTGTGCCCTCCTCCTTAAGTCGGGGGCGGCTAAGAGGGGAGCGTCCAAGAGGAGGGGGCGCAAATTATGGACGGCGGCATGTGCACGGCCCAGGGGGGGGGCCAGAGACGTAATGAAATAAGAGGAGGCGCCATGAAATCTGAGGAAATATCATGGCCAACGCCATGATATCTACCCCCTCCTAGTCATCACCCCCCTCTTGGCCGCCCCCGATTAAGTGCGCCAGCCAAAGCGGAACAACCTACGCGAATTTGAGCAACGGGGTCCCGGGACCCAAGGAAGCCTCCCAGAGGCGGACCGGCAAGAAGCCCCAGGAGGCTTCCAAAAGGCTCCCAAGACTGAAGGGGCCCAGGGACACACAAAGAAATACACACCAATCCCAGGATTCCCCACATTTTCCTATATTTTCTCGGTTTTGTCTTCCCCCCCACTTCCCATATTTCCCCATGTTCTCTGGGAATCGACGATTCATTGTGTCTGTGTGTTTTTCCCCTCCTTGACACCCCCAAAGCTTTCCCCCAGAGGCCCCCACAGAGCGCTCCAAGGAGACTTCAAGAAACATCCCCTCCCTCCTCCCTGCGCGCGCCAGCCAAAGCAAAGCAGGCAGAGCGAGATTGAGCAGCGTCGCAGTTGAGTCGAAGGAGAGCCCCTTCCCTGGGATCCCTTCTCCGCCGGGGATGGGGGGCCCCCAGAAGGGCAGGGCTGGGGGGATCCTTGGGGGGGGTCCCAGGTCAGAATACCACCACCCCCCGGGGGGGGTCCGGGGCCTCAAGAGGCTCCCCAGAGGCCCCCACGAGGCCCCCAGGCGACCCCAAGGAACCGCCGGGAAGCCCCAGGAGGCTCCCAGAGGCTCCCAAGACACCCCCAAAAATTCGTGAGGGTTCGGGCACCACTTGAGAGCGTCTGACCCCGACCTTCCCGAATGCCCCTTCCATCGCGGGGGTCGTCGTCCAGGGTCGGCGGCACCGGCCGCAGGGCCCTGGCAATAAAAGACCCCCGTTGCCCCCCCTGGGCTTATCGGGACCCCTCCGCCTTCTGCTTCGTGTTTCGCGTATACCAGCTTAGATATATTATATATATATATTATATATATATATATATATATATATATATATATATCTCAAATCCGCCACCGTGCCGCTCGGCACGAGGTGGAGTTGTCCTCAGGTCACACCAAAGCCTCTGTATGGAGAATAGAAAAACTCCTCAAGGGGCCCACACCGCGAAGTTCCAGAGATGGCTGGGCTCCCATCCGCAGGGCGCCGCCCTGCGAAATGGCCTCAAGCCATGACCCCGCAGCTTGCTGGGCTCCTGCTAGAGAGGCACCGCCCTGCCAGTGGGCCTCAGATCGCGTGCCCGTTGAGGGCCCTCGCAGCCCGCTCGGTTCCTCACTGGCAGGGCGCCGCCCTGCTAGCTGGCCTCAGACCATGAGCACTGGACTCGCATCCCTAGTGACCCTCACATGCACTCGAGAGGCAACTGATCCACGAGCAAGGCACAAGAGGCCACCGAAGCTGTCCATGGAGGCCCCGGGACGGCCCAGGAGCGCGCCAGGACGCTGCGCGACGGCCTCAAGTAGGCCCACGAAGCCTCAAAAGACGCCGCAGGGGGCATGCCAAGAAGCCCCCCCGCGAGAGGCGGAGACGCGGGCGGGCATCCAAGACGCCTCTGGCCCACAGTCCAGTGACCCTCTTCATGGCGCCTCCCAGGACATGGCAGGCGTCACAACATCAGTAGTTGGACATTAGAATTCGCTTCCTTTTTGGGCAACTGCCACCTTACACTGGTCTAGTGAAATACCACGCTGCGGTTCCTGATCCCGTTGCATCAAACAACTTTAGGCATTTGGCTGCCGACGCGCCCCTGTTTCGTAAATTACTCTGTGTCCCTCAATAGTTTTGGGGGTACCTGTAGACCGGGGGGGGGTACCTATAGTCCGGGGGGGGGTACTTGTAGTCCAGGGGGGGGACCTGTAGTACTTGTAGTCCGGGGGGGGGGTACCTGTAGTCCGGGGGGGGGGTACCTGTAGTCCGGGGGGGCGCGC
>CAUYUJ010020101.1:111664-114164 GCA_963575745.1 Prorocentrum cordatum | reverse complement strand
CAAAAGACGGCGGGACTTCTCAGAAGGCCTCCGACCTTCTGAGACATGTTCCGCGTCTTCGGGGAAGGCCGAGACAACTTCTCGGAAGGCCAGGGGACTTCTGCGTCTTCTGAGAGGGCCTTCTCCTTCTCACTTCCCCCCCAGGCTCGACGCCGAAGTCCAAGCAAACAAACATCCCAAAAAACAGAACGGCGGGGGGGCGCCGCCGTGGCCCCTCCCCCCGGGGGGCGCGCCCCTTCCCCCCGCGCCGCCCCCCGCCCCCGCCACCCCGAGCGCGGTGGCAGAATCGCGCGGCAGCGCAATCGGATAAGATGGGACGTGATGGACGGGGTGGGACGCGATGAGCCAGGGTAGGCTTAGATCGGCGGCGAGCGAGGGGGAGAAGTGAGAAGGAGAAGAGGCCCTCTCAGAAGGCGGCGGGGCTTCTCAGAAGCCATCGCGCCTTCTGAGAGGTGTTCTGTGCCTTCGGGGACGGCCTGGGAAGCTTCTCAGGAGGCGGCGGGGCTTCTCAGAGGCCCTCGCGCCTTCTGAGAGGTTTCCTGTGCTTCGGGGAAGTCAAGTCAAGAAGCCATACGCCCGTTGGCGCGTGGGCGAGACAACGCATTACACTGTACTGCTCCTGGTGGGCCGTGCCTCCGGCAGGGCGCGCGGGCAGTGCTTCGGGGAAGGCTCGCTGGGAAACTTCTCGGAGCTTCCGAGCCTTCTGAGAGGGCGCGCCCCTTCGCACTTGGTTCCCCCCCCCCCCTGCGGGCGCGCCGCGGAGGGCACGGGCTGGGCTTCGAAGCCAGGGTGCAGACAGCGAGTAGGGGGAGGAGGAGGGGGAGGAGGAGGAGGAGGAGGAGGAGGAGGAGGAGGAGGAGGATGAGGAGGAGGAGGGAGGAGGGGGAGGAGGGGGGGAGGAGGAGGAGGAGGAGGGGGGAAGGAACAGGAGGAGGAGGAGGAGGAGAAAACCAAAAGGTACTGCCACTCCCAGGACCTCTCCTGGGGTGCGTTCTGACCAGAACTCCGAGTCGGATCCAGCGGTGGCGGCGAGGGTCTCCCAGGAGGCCCCAAAAGGGGAAACCGTGCGAAGGGTAGAGGGTGGGAGGTATGGGTGCCTCTTCCTCCTCCGAGCGAGGGGGGGGGAGAGGGGGGGAGGAGTCTCGGAGGAAGGAGGAGGTGGAGGAGGAAGAGGAGGAGGAGGAGGAGGAAAAAGAGGAGGAGGAGGAGGAGGAGGAGGACGAGGAGGAGGAGGAGGACGAGGAGGCCCGCAGGACAGGAGGGAGCCCGGGGTGGTCGGCACCCCCGTGCGGGGCGCGCAGGACTCGAGGCGCCGCGGGCTGCGCGCGCGAGCCCACGGGGCGCCTCCCCGGGCCAGAAGCGCAGGGCGCGGGGGCGGGCCGTGTGGCCGCTCGGGCCTGCACGCAGCACGCGAGGCTTTTCTCGGGAGCGGCCTGTCTCTCCACAGGAGGAGTGCTCAAGAAATGGTCTGGGGACAATTTGGGGGGGCATGTTTTGCCTACTTCGGGGTATCTTTTGGGGTATTTTGACTCTTTCGCCCTGCACGAGCCTGCACGCGGCACGCGAGGCTGTTCTCGGGAGCGGCAAAGAGGGCCTCCCTTAGTGAAAACGGCCTAGGACCGAAGCCGACGGACCTGGACCCGCAGAGATGACGGCCGCGACGCCCTCTCGCGAACCGAAAACGGCCAACTCGCTGATCAACGTGTCAGGGTAGGAGGTCTATCGACCTCTGAAAAAGCGCCCGTTGCTCGGGAGCGGCCAAGAGGGGGGCGTCCAAGAGGGGGGGGTGCAAATCATGACCGGCGGCATGTGCACGGCCCAGCGGGGGGGCCAGGGACGTAACGAAACAAGAGGAGGCGCCATGAGATCTGGGGAAACATCATGGCACCCGCCATGATATGCACCCCCCCTGGTCATCACCCCCCTCTTTGCCGCCCCCGATTTTCGGAAGCAAGACCGAAGTCGCCGGTGCATCGGCGACGCGGCGAGATCCTCCGACCACGTCTGCTCGGATCCTATCCGGGAGGCCTCCAGGGATGCCGCCCCGCGTGATCGTTCGCAACGAGGGCGCCCGTGCGCATGCGTTGCCCAGTGGATGGCACAACAGCACTGCTGTGCAGATGAGGAGCCAGAGCTTCACACACTCAGGCGGCTGAGCGACAGTGCGCCAGGGCTCGTCTTGGTGCAAGCGCATGGGCCAGAGCCCAAAACTACAGAGGCTCAATAGGGTGCTAGACCACCATCGGCCAAAGCACAGCTGTGCTGGAGTCCCCAGTGGGCCTCACGTACCTGCTGAGAAAAATGGAAGCCGAGTCAGAGCAAGACGAAAAGCGAAAGAAATAGAGAGCGAGCGATACCGTTTGGTCAAGATGATTTAGACTACGTCAGTTGCGACGAAGGGACGAGAGAGAAGGGACGACACAGAGGTAGAGGTGGAATGAAGAGAGGGGGGAGGACGAGGTAAGGATACGAACGAGTAGATATCAGGTCTCAGAAGGCT
>CAUYUJ010020101.1:106664-109164 GCA_963575745.1 Prorocentrum cordatum | reverse complement strand
GAGACGGACCAAACATGGCGAGCGCAATCGCAATTGCACAGACATGGGTGTGCCTGTGCGCAAACATGGTTATATGTATATGTATATGCGTGTGTCTGTGCGCAAGCATGGTTATTCCCCTTTTCCAGGTGTGTACATATCTTAGTTCCTTCCCAACCAAAGAAACATATCAGGTGCTTTGCCGACTCATCGCGAATTCAGGCAACGGTTTCGCTGGGATCATCACATCACGATACTCCTGCTCGTGATTGTCGTGTACATCTTCCTCCAGGGAGGCCAGCAGCACATCGCTGACAGAGCGGCGAGGACCCCCGACAGTGGGCCATCGGGCCCCCTGTCGGCGATCCATGGGCGACTGGGGGTCGAAGCATCCCGCCTGACTCGCTCCCCACCTGACGTCGACGCGGGCCCCCAAAATGAAATGAGAACTCGGGCCCCCCGGCCTCCACGCAACACGAAGCCTGGCCGAGGATAGACTCTAGTGAGGACAGATCGGGAATCTCCGAGATCTGGCCGCTCTGGAGGACGTTGTGGGCGCCGCGGCGCTCTCAGAGCCTTCTGGAACACTCTGAAAGCCTTCCGGAACGCTGTAGACCGGAATCATCCTCGTCCTGGCCCCGTCCGATCACGGCGGAAAGAAAGTAGTCAGACGGACGCCGACCGGAACGCCTCCCAGTGGAACGAAAGAAAGTATTCAGACGGACGCCGACCGGAACGTCTCCCGGCAGACCACGGCGCGGGCACGCAGCTCTGCCAGCGGCGGCGCGCGCTGGGCCCGGGGCAGCCATGCCGCTCCGTCGCGGACCACGCCGGCGACCGAGGTCATGGCACTGCGGAGCAGCGAGCCGCGAGGGGTTCCCGCGGCTGTCGAAGAGAGGGTCTAACGAAAAGGGTCTGCCGGAGGGGGTCTGCTGAAGCACACCTGACGAAGGAGGTCTGTCAGAGCGGACCTCCGAAGAAGACACCACCTGCCGAAGCGGTCATCTGCCGGAAATGACCTGCCAAAGAGGAGCGGGTCAAAGAGGACGTCTGCAGAGGCGAACTTCTCTCTCTCTCGTCTCTCTTGTCATGTTCCTCTTCCTCCTCCTCCTCCTCCTCCTCTTCCTCCTCCTCCTCCTCTTCCTCCTCCTCCTCCTCCTCCTCCTCGTCCTCCTCCTTCTCCTCCTCCTCCCCGTCCTCCTCCTAGTCCTCCCCTCCTCTCCTCCACTCCTCCTCCTCCTCCTCCTCCTCCTCCTCCTCCTCCTCCTCCTCCTCCTCCTCCTCTTCCTCCTCCTCTTCCTCCTCCACGTTTTCTTCTTCCTATGAGTAGCATCATTATTATTAGCATGATCATGCTTATTATTAGTAGGATTATTAGTCAAAATAGTGTTGTAATGATTGTTAGTAAGATTACTAATAGTAGTAAAAACATTAATAATATGTTTATGATTGGCATAACTGTCACTAGAATTAGTAGTAAGGTTATCGATAGTATAAGTCTGCATAATGTGTATATTACGTTTAGTAATATTAGTCATATCATTAATAGTAACATGACAATGAGTAGTATACGTGATATTCCCATCATTCGTATCATTCGGACTATAACTTGTATTAGTATTCGTAGTCGTATTGATATGATTCCGCTTCTGCTTATTAGTGTTAGCGCTACTAGTAGTATTAGCATTATCATGTGCATTGCTCATATGAGTATTAAAAGTATCGGTATTCGTATCCGTATTAGTCGTATTATTGTTAATGGAAAAATTTGTCTTATTATCACTACTGCTAGTATCATTCATACTACGATTATTAGTATCATTGTGCTTCCGAACGTTCGTATTCTGCTTATTGGCATTATTATTATCAGTAGTATTACTATTCGTAATAATCTTCGTATGTTGTGTATGTTTTCTTATTCCCTGTCATGGTACTACTAGTGGTCGTATCATTATGTGTGTGGTTCTTGATTTTGATAGTGGGATTGGCCTTACTAGTCCTAGTAATAGCACTCATACGGTTAATAGCCTATAAATGTTGTTAGTATTGGTAGTATGATTGTTGTGATTCGTAACAGTAACGCGATTATTCGGTTGCAGTATTAATAATCCGAATGGTTCCAATACTAGTAGTGTGATGGTACGTGGCATTAGTAGTACGAGTATTACTAGTAATGCGTGTATGCTTAGTATGAATATTCGTTGCATTAACAGTGTCATTGATCTTCACACCAGTACTAATATTATCATTGGCAACGTATGATGAACTGTTATGATACTAGTAGTCTGGTTAGTTTTGTTATTATGGGTCGTCGTGGTCCGCTTATTATTCCTCTTCCTCCTCCTCCTCCTCCCCCTCCATCACCACCACCACCACCACCACCACATCCTCCTCATCCTCCTCCTCCTCCACCTCCTCCTCCTCCTCGTCCCGTTCATCCTCCTCTTTCTCCTTCTCCTTCCTCCTCCTCCTCCTCGTCCTCCTCTCCTCCTCCTCCTCCTCCTCCTCCTCCTCCTCCTCC
>CAUYUJ010020101.1:102768-106564 GCA_963575745.1 Prorocentrum cordatum | reverse complement strand
TCATCATCATCATCATCATCATCATCATCATCATCATCATCATCATCATCATCATCATCATCATCATCATCAGCATCAGCAGCAGCATCATCAGCATCATCATCAGCATCATCAGCATCATCATCATCATCAGCCTCATCATCCTCATCAGCATCAGCATCATCATCAGCATCATCACCAGCATCATCATCATCATCATCGTCATCGTCGTTATCAGCATCATCAGCATCATCATCATCAGCATTAGCATCCGCATCAGCATCAGCATCATCATCATCATCATCATCATAAGCATCATCATCATCAGCATCAGCATCATCATCATCAGCATCATCATCATCATCATCGTCATCGTCATCAGCATCATCAGCAGCATCATCATCATAATCAGCAGCAGCAGCATCCGCATCATCATCATAATCATCATCATCATCCACAGCAGCATCATCATCATAATCATCATCATCAGCAGCAGCAGCGTCATCATCAGCATCATCATCATCATCGTCATCGTCATCAGCATCATCAGCATCAGCATCATCATCATCACCATCATCATCATCATCAGCAGCAGCAGCGTCATCAGCATCCTTCTTTCATCCTCCTCCTCCGCCTCCTCTTCATCCTCCTCCTCCGCATCCTCCTTCCCCTCCTCTTCCTCCTCGTCCTCATCATCCTCCTCCGCCTTCTCCTCCTCCGCCTCCTCCTCCTCCTTATTCTCCTCGTTCTCCTCCTCCTCCTCCTCCTCCTCCTCCTCCTGCTGTTCCTCCTCCTCTTCATCCTCCTCCTCCTCCTTCTCCTGCTCCTCCGCCTCATCGTCCTCATCTTCCTCCTGCTCCCCTTCCTCTTCCTCCTCCTCCTCCTCCTCCTCCTCCTCCTCATCCTCCTCTTCCTCCTCCCCCTCCTCATCCTCCTCCTCCTCCTCATCCTCCTCCTGCCCCTCCTCTTCATCCGCATCCGCTTCCTCCTGCTCCTGCTCCTCCTGCTCCTGCTCCTGCACCTCCTCCTCTCCTCCTCCCCTCCTCCTCCTCGCCCTTCTCCTCCTCAGCTCATCCTCCTCCTCCTCCCTCCTTCTCCTCCTCCTCCTCCTCCACCTCCTCCCATCCTCCTCCTCATCCTCCTCCTCCTCATCCTCCTCCTCGTCTCCACCTCCGCCTCCTCCTCCTCCTCCTCCTCCTCCTCCTCCTCCTCATCTTGCTGTTTCCTCCTCCTCTCCTCCTCATCATCCCCCGCTTCCTCCAACTCCTCCTCATCCTCCTCATCCTCCTCCTCCTCCATCCTCCTCCTCCTCCTCCTCCTCTCTTCCCTCCTCCTCCTCCTCCTCCTCCTCCTCCTCTCTCCTCCTCCTCCTCCTCCAACTCCTCCAACTCCACTCCTCCTCCTCCTCCGCCTCCTCCTCCTCCTCCTCCTCCTCCTCCTCCTCCTCCTCCTGCTCCTCCGCCGCCTCGTCCTCCTCCTCCTCCTGCTCCGCCTCCTCCTTGTCATCCTCCGCCTCCTTCTCCTCCTCCTCCGCCTCCTCATCATCCTCTTCCTCCTGCTCATCCGCCGCCTCCTGCTGCTCATCCTCCTCATCATCCTTGTTCCTCCCTTCTTCTGGGTGCTGGATCACCCAACTTCTCGACCCGCGCAACGCGGCGCGCGAGGCGCGGCCATTGTCGCACCCTCGCAGGGCCCCCCTCCAGACAAGGGCAGCACGGCGGCCCCTGCTGCGACGTGCCACGCAAAGTTGGTTGTGATTGAACATCCAGCTGCGAACATCAAACCCCGACCCACAAAACTCAAACTTCGCACCCCAAGCCGCAAACATCAGATCCAAAACCTCGAACCCCACACCTCAAACCTCACACATCAAGCCCCAAGCCCCGTGGGTTACCTAGCAAATTATGTTGTATGATTGCGCTCGAGAGGTGCTCGGGGAGGCTCTCAGGGACTCTCACCGATGCGAGCGACGGGCACCCTCGTGCGGATTGGGACATCCCCACGCAAGTGGACCGAGCTGTTTCAGCTGCGAGCGGCCATATGGAGTTCGATTCGAAAGGATGTGACTGGCACCGCGACTGGCCTGCAGTTGTGGTAGGAGTAGCTCCGAAGGCAACTCGCCAGAACGTGGACAATTCAGAAACGAGAGTTGCGAGGATGTCTCAGGCGAAACGGCCCACCCCACCAATTTTTTTTGAGGACGACCATGCTTTGATTTCCCTCGGCCCGAGTTAGCTTCTATCACAACAGCACCCCGTTCAGCAAGCTGTTTGGGGAAAAAAAACGTTCTCGACAGCGCTCTCCGGGCACCCCACGAAGAATTCCTCCAGACCCTCACCCACGTCTCGTTTGTCGTCATCGCCGCCGCCGCCGTCCTCGTCATCGTCCCCCTTGGGCGCTGGCGGTGCGTTTTGGCAACGCCAGTGGGAGGAAGGATCTGCTAACGACGCCCATGCTCGTGCGGTAGCAACTCAAGTAAGTGCGGTGTGTCCGCGAGCGCCAAGACCGCGAGGCGCGGTGCGCGACTGCCACCGTCAACCTTCAGGGTCGGCGGCACCGGACGGACGCAAGGCGTCCTCCACATAATATTTCACGAATGACTCCCCGTGCGCTCTGGAAGGCTCCCAGCTGGCGTCCCAGACCGCCCGATGTCCCGAAGGAGGCAAGGATGGCCCCAAAGGCGAGTGCAGCGCTTGCACCGACCCTCCTTGCGAAGCCGTAGCCCCCAAACACCCACCAATCGCGAACCGTGCGTATCCGCGTCCCCGCGGGGCCCGCCGTGACTCCCGCGCTACGGGCCCCACGCAGCGGGCCTCTCTGCGGAAGCGGAGCGGGAGCAGGGCGACCAGAGCCGCGTTGAGCTGCGGTGCACTTGCAGAGCTCCGAGAGGAAGAGTGGAGATCGCGCGCGCAAAGTGGATGCTAGGAGCGGCTCTGCGCATTCCGCTGGCCTGCAAGCGCATTCCGCTGGCCCGATGAGGGGATCCCCTCAGCACAACAGGTTCTGCGCCTCGGCTGGAAGCTACGGCAGAGAAACGGAGGAGGCAGATGTCGTAAATCAGGAGATGAGGACGGGGCAATGGAGAACAAGATATGGACAGCAGCATACGCCTCAAGCTGCAGAGATTCAGATCACCTGGCCTGGTCCTGCATACCCCCCTCCCAGCCTGGGACGGCCCACCCCGCAACTATCGGGGGAAGCCCGCTGATACCCCCCCGTATCGCTACCCAGAGGCGGCCCGGAGAGGCCAAGAGGGTGCCAAAAAGAGCCAAGAGGGTTCCAAGAGGCCCCCGAGACGGTGCAAGAAGGTCCCGAGCTGCCCAATACGGCCCAGGAGGACTCCCAGAGCGATGTCAAAAAACTCTGTCGAGCAGGTCCCAATCGACAACCACTGGGTCAGCACCGGGGCGCCCTGGCCCCACCTGCCCCTCCTCCTCCTCCTCCTCCTCCTCCTCCTCCTCCTCCTCCTCCTCCTCCTCCTCCTCCTCCTCCTCCTCCTCCTCCTTGTCTCCTCGGTCCAGCCACCTGCACCTCCTCCTCCTTCTCTCTTCAAGTGCGCAAGAGCCAGGGCACGCGTGCCATTTGCTTGGTTATCCGTGGGCAAGGGGGGCTGGGGCCAGGACCAAGGGGGGCGGCTGGGTCCAGGGCCAGGACCAGGGGGACGACGACGAGCGAAAATACAGGGTCTGGGGCGAGGAGGGCTGGGTCCAGGGCCAAGGGAGGAAGCTGGGTCCAAGGCCAGGACCAAGGGGACGACGACGAGCAAAATAAAGGGTCTGGGGCGAGGGGGGCTGGGGCCAGGGCCAGGGGAGGACGC
>CAUYUJ010020101.1:65268-97768 GCA_963575745.1 Prorocentrum cordatum | reverse complement strand
GAAGAGGAGGGCGGAGATGGAGAAGAAGACGAAGAAAACACCAAGGAGGCGGATCATGAGGATGACCAGGGGGCTGTTGGGAAGGAGGTGCAACAGCGGGATCGCAGTCGAACCTAGGTGGGGATGCCGCACCTTGCGACGTGTGCGGCACAGGAGGGTGTTCCACACCTTGCGATTGCAGCTGAAAATAAGCTACGAAGCCAATATTCGGAGGATGTCTCGAGCTGACTGGACTGTCGCTTCCAAGAATATGAAGACAACTTTGAATACGTCGGGTTTCAAATTGTTTGGGGGGGCACGCGAAACTGCTGTTGTTTCCCCAGGAGCGAAATCCAAAATCGTTTAAAACCATTGCGTTTATGGATGGTTGTATGTCAAAACGGTTGAAGAAACTGCTTGCTTGGACCATGACGTCGCATCTGCGAGAAAACTGTCCGATGTTCAGAATGTTGAAGATGTCCCGGACGAAACGGCCAGACAAACCTCGAACGGGACGGGACTCTCAGTAGATCGCAGATAAGCCAGATTCCCTCGACCAACGAGGTGCGCGTGATCATGCAGTTACGCACACTCGTCGCTTTGAGTACGAATCTAGCATCCCAGCAACCAAAAAATCGTCGCGGCACGGCAGAGGCAATCCGCACGCGCGCTCGCACTAGTCGGGGACGTTCGACGGACGAATTGTCTGGAAGCAGAAGAGGGGGAAGGGCACTCACGGGTGAAAGAATCTCACGGCCCAGCAACAAAACAACAAACCGGGGGTGCCATGGGAAAAAGGGGGGGGTCCTAAAGACCGATTACTTATGGTGAGCTTCCTGCCTCATCCCAAAGCTCTCTCGCAGGCCCTCGACACGTGCGAGGGTCGCCCTTCTCCTCCTCCCCGACGCCTGGCCACCTCCCAGCGAGCCCGCGCGAGCAAGGCTCAGACTCCCTGCCCTCCGCTGCCCGGCGCACCGCACCCTCTCCGCGCCCCCCGCCTGGACCGCCCCGCCCACCCCCCCCTGCCGCCCTCTCACCCGCCACCACTGGTCCGGCTCGCGTTGCCGTCGCAGCCCTCCTCCGCTCCCCGCCCGGCCTCCGCCTCCTCACTCTTCCACTGCTCCTCCTCCTCCTGGCTTCTGGGTTCAGGCATGAGGTAACTCCGCAGCGCGTGCAATTCATCGTGCACCAGGAGACAACCAGACGACGGGAGACGGCTCGGAGCTCGCCCCGGAGAAGGTCCTCACAGCCAGCCCGTCTCGATCGTTCCCCTCCACTGTGGCTATCATCGCTGCCACACGACCCCACTTCCGGGCGCAGTCATGATTCGGGCGTTGGCAGAACTGGGTAAAATGGAACCTGGTTTAGTGATGTGTACTGGGGGAGGCCCCCCCCCGCCCCGTTCGACTAACCGGAACTGCCGTCACCCGAAAAACACCATCTACGGCAGACCTGATTTAGTGATTCTGGCCAATTCAAGGGCTCCGGAGACCTACCACTAACCGGGTAACCGGGTCCCCTTACCTGTGGTCCTGGCTATACCCGAATGCTGGCGCTCGAAACTGAAGTAGGGGTCCCGGGGCATACAACGGAAGTCTTTCGGGGGGGACTCCAAGCCCTGCCTCCAACACCAGCTCTCTGGGCCGCCCCAGCCCAGAGATGGCCCCCTGGGAGCCTGCACAAATCCGACGGGTATTATTTGAGAGCGCTGCCCTCCTCCTTCTCCTCCTCCTCCTCCTCCTCCTCCTCCTCCTCCCGCTCCTCCTACTCCTACTCTGTCCCTCTTCCTTACAAGTCCGTCAACGTGCCCTCGTAGAACGCCAAGTGCTGCATGGCAGGAATTGTTTGGAATGTTCTGAAGGACCCCCCACCTCCCGGGTCGCACGCAGGCGCGCGCATCGCCAACCCTTTCTGAGACTCTGTCGGCGACCAGACACGTCCCTAGCGTTCTCCAATGCGTCGTAGCTACCCAACACGGCCAAGGCAGCCACCCGAGGCCGCCAATATGGGCCAAGAGACCTCTAAGACATCCCAAGACGGCTCCAAGAGAGCCTCCAGCAAGGCACGGAGAGGCCAAAATCCACATTTTTTAAAGAGTATCGCGTTCTCGCCTTTTCGAGCTTCTGACGTCCCAAGACGACCCAAGAGACCGCCAGGACTGCTGCAAGGCAAGCCGAGAGGCCTCCAAGAGGGCACCAAGACGGCTCGAGGAGACTCCAAGACGGCCCCAGAGGCGCTCAAGAATGCACGAGAGGGCCCCAAGACGGCCCAAGAAGAGCCCAGATAGAGTGAACACGAACCAACAACTCAAGCCTTCCGCCCCCAGAGCGCAGGAGGCCCCCATGAGGGCCAAAAGAGGCTCCCAAGAAGCCCCCAAGAAGGCCCCGAAAGCCAGGGTTCTCGCCTTTTCGAGTTCCCGACGCTCCAAGGCGGCCCAACAGGCCCCCTGGACTGCTGCAAGGCAAACCAAGAGGCCTCCAAAACGCACCACCAGACACGTCCGTAGGCCAGCCTGGGCGGTTTACCACAGACGTCAGTAACAGAGACCGATCCCGAACCTGAACATTCCCAACAGGTACACGGATCAAAAGGCTGGTGGTTTTCGACATGTAGCTCTCACCCTTGCGCCAAGGATCTGCAGAGCTTCCACAATTACACGGATGGGGGGGCGGGTCGACTTGAAAATGTGGTTATCGCTTTAGCGCCGCACACCCTCGTACAAAAAAATGTTAAAAGCTGTGCGGTTTGAGGCTGGCACGCCACCAGTGTAAGGCGGTTAGTGCCGGAAACTTCATGAACCAAAACCACCACAAGTACAGAAATGTGCGGCAAATCTACGGAGAGAGGGCGGCTACTGTTGAAAGTGGGGCTTCCGCCTCAGCTTTCTCTTGACCCCATGACCGCACATTCAACTCTGAGCAACGACCACACGCATGCAGGGAGGTGCCTTTCCAAAGCAGGGCTGCCGCTGGGAACTTCCTGGAACTTTGAAACCTTTGTACCTCAAACGATGAGGGCGGTTTCCTTCGCTAAACTGAATTCCCGCCTGAGCTACAGGCCCTTGCGGCGGGACTAATGAGGAGGGGGCCCCGGAGAGGAGTATGGATTGCATCGTTGATACAACTTGGGTTTGCTCAGGTCCTCCTCCTCCGCCTCCGCCTCCACCCTCTCCTCCGCCTCCTCCTCCTCATCCTCCTCCTGCCCCTCTACTCAGTACGTGGAGGGTTGATGTCCTTGTGTTCGTCATACGACTGTGTTGTTCTCATGAGTGGTCAGGCTCTTACTGGCATTCGTCTTACCCGTGGTCTTAACATGTGTCTTCTTATTCGTGCGAATGAACGAACTAATTTGCGGACTCGTATTGCTATTACTGTTACCCTACCAAGATAAGTTATATTTAACGAGTGGTGGTAATGCGCATAGCCTGAATAGCACTCTCTCTTTAGAATCCCACCAGCCCTTTGGGCGTGAGTGGTTGAGAGAGCTCTCTCTGTCCTCAACCCCCCAACCCCCCTTCTTCCCCTTCGGGGAGGGGTTTACCCCTCCCCCTACCCCCTCCCCCTGGGCCTGGAGAGGGCGTCCCGCGGGTGGTTGGAGGGGTCTTCTTCGACTCCTGGGAGGGCCAAAAAACGACGACCCTCACGAGGATTCTGGCCCCGTCGGGGGGGGCCAGAAAAAACCCTCTCCTCTTCTGTGAAGCCAAAATCGTTGATTTTGCGACGGTTTGGGGCCCATTTTGGCCGTCTGAGGGGCCAGCGCTGCTGTTCCTTGTTCTCTAAATTATTGATTTTACGAAGGTTTTGGGCTCATTTTGTCCTTCTCAGGGGGTAGCGCTCATTTGCGCTTCTGAGGAGGTCGCAAGAGGCCCCAAGATGGCCCCAAGAGGCCCCCAAGAGGCTCCCAAGAGGCCTCCAAGAGGCCCCCAAGAGGCCCCCAAGAGGCCCCAAGAGGCCCCCAAGAGGCCCCCAAGAGGCCCCAAGAGGCCCCAAGAGGCCCCCAAGAGGCCCCCAAGAGGCCCCCAAGAGGCCCCCAAGAGGACCCAAGAGGCTCCAAGAGGCCCCCAAGAGGCCCCACGAGGAGCCCGAAC
The DNA here is from genome assembly GCA_963575745.1 of Prorocentrum cordatum. Taxonomy (NCBI): domain Eukaryota; class Dinophyceae; order Prorocentrales; family Prorocentraceae; genus Prorocentrum; species Prorocentrum cordatum. The sequence goes on along the minus strand of CAUYUJ010020101.1, from coordinate 93,702 downwards.
GACTCACACCAGGACGAGGGGCCCGAACGACTCACACCACGAAGAGCCCGAACGACTCACACCACAAGGAGGGGCCCGAACGACTCACACCAGGACGAGGCGCCCGAACGACTCACACCACGAGGAGCCCGAACGACTCACACCACGACGCGGGCCCCGAACGACTCACACCACGAGGAGCCCGAACGAGTCACACCAGGAGGAGGGGCCCGAACGACTCACACCAGGATGAGGGGCCCGAACAACTCACACCACGAGAAGCCCGAACGACTCACACCAGGACGAAGAGCCCGAACGACTCACACCACGAAGAGCCCGAACGACTCACACCAGGAAGAAGGGCCCGAACGACTCACACCAGGACGAGAAACCCCAAACGACTCAAATCACGAGGAGCGCTTTCTCTCCCTCCTCCTCCGCCTCGTCCTTCTCCCGCTCCCCCCACAAGGAGGATGTACAAGGAGGCGGGAGGAAGGAGGAACAGGGGAGATATGCGGGCCCACGCGGACGCACGCCTGAAAAACACGACTGTCGGCATGCTTCGCAAGAGTTGTTGCTGTGAGATGGGCTGGTGGGGATACGCGAAGCGTAAAGAATTACGATTTGTCATACTAGTGTTCACCATGACATTACTATTCATTTTCTGGTAAGATATATTATGTACTCCTTATGAGTCGTAGTATGAGTAGGCTGATTGTCTACCTTTTAACTAACTAATCATGCTGTTAGTGGTCGTGTTACGGTGGGTTAGCGTATTATTAGTAGTAGCATGATTGGTAATGATAATATTAGCATCACTACGAAAAATACGAGTACGAATATTAAAGATGGTATTCGTATTTGTATTGTAACTTTTAGTCGTACTACTACTGATCGTCTGATGTTTATGAGTGTCGTTTCTGAATATTCGCATGTTGACTATGGTTTGAAGTGGTCTTCTTGAACAGACACAAATTCACACTATAATTAATAGTCCTAGTGTTATTGCTTGTATTAACAACTGTCGTGTTATGTTTAAATGTATTACGCATATCCGTATGGTTACGTATGTCCGTTGTCCTTACTAATAGGCTTATTGGTGCTAGGATTGTTAGTATAATCAACTTACTCCTCCTCCTCCTCCTCTCATTCCTCCTCCTTCTCCCCTACTCTCCGGTTAAGTATTGTTATTATGATTCCTCCTCCACCACTTATTATCATTGTTGTCCTTACTGTTCTCATTACTACTATGAACATTTCTCCTCCTCCTCCTCCTCCTCCTCCTCCCCACGGCCTGGACCCAATTCCGCAAGAACCCGGCGATGTAGGCGCCCATCTCACTGCGAGACTGCCTGGGGGCGGCCGCGGCAGAAAGACCGGCGCCGCTCCAGACAGGAGGTGGGAGGATGGCGACGGGAGCAGGAGAGGATCCAGAGCCTCCTCCTCCTCCTCCTCGCCGTGAGGAAGTCGCAGCGGACGGTCCGTCGGCCGTCACAGCCCCAGGGACGAGTTCCGACGCCTTCTTCGCATCCTTCCTCGCTGTCGTCCTCCTCCCTTTTTCTCCGCCTCGTGCCATCACTCATACCAGTGGTCTCCATGCTACTGACGGACGCGCCCTTGCGAACCTGGCGATTCCCGACCGCAAGCGGCAGTGCGTGCAACAGCCGCGCACCGCCACCGATGTGCCATCCAAACGCGGCTCTGACTGACTGACTTTTCTTAAGAGGGCAGGAGAAAGAAAAACCCTCATAGTAAGCACCCGAACGAGCGAAGCCCATCAGTACACGCACATGAGGAAGGAATCAAACATGACAGGGCTGATTCGTAAAAGACCACGAGCGTATAGTAAACGCAAATTATGGTGCTCGGGGTGTTTTTCATCTCTTGAGTTTCGGCTTCCAGGGGCCCTCACAAGGCCTCGGGAACGTTCAAACGGCTCAACATGAAAAGCCGTCCTGTCGAAGGGGTCTTGACCTGCGAGGGTACATGTTGCGCAATAGTCACGACGGCGGAGGTCTGCGCAGATGGGAGGGCGCGTGGGGGCAAGGGAGGAGCGTAAAGGAGACAGAGTTGAACCCTTCCCGCAGGGAACCTTGAATGAGGGACGAAGCCCAGCGTTGACCTGGTTGCGCCTGGACTTGCGAGGAGCGTCCACAGGAAACCTGAGGAACCTGAGGAAGGCGCGAAGAACTCCAAGCCTCACTCTAAAAACTGAAGAGGTCCTTGTTCCAGGGCTGGGACTTCAAAGGACGCGCGGGGAGGCTCTGATGGCCGAGGAAGCTGAGTGATCAATTAGGGGGTCGTCTACAGAATTGATGTACCCAAAAATTGATTCGTCGGTCGAAAACACAAGAAAATACTTAGAATGTTCGGCTGATCTACGAAATTTCCCCGCATTTGCTCCAGATCCGACGAAAGTTCCGATTTTGGGGCAAATCAACTCTGCAATCGATCCCAAACTCGAAGTGGATCGCATAACCAGTTTCTCCCCTTTTCCCCGTCGGCTTCTCCACCACATCCTCCATCGTCCAGATGCCAAGACTGGCAAAGATCAATCCCAAAACATTTCAAGGAGTCCTTGTACGCGTCGTCCTCATCCTCGTCATCATACCACTCCATCCTCATCTTGCCCTGCCTTGTCCTCGTCGTTATCTATATTGTGCTCTTCCTCGTCTTCCTCCACCGGAAGAACGATCTGGGCACCCCTAGACGACTCTCAGCGGGGAAAGTAGCTGGGGTCCGTCTTCGCCAGCTTTCCAGGCTGGAACCAGCCGTGACGACGACAGCGCCACAGAACACGCGAAAACCGTCCAAACGACGACGTCCCCTCGAACCTCCATCTTCGAGGAGAGGTGAAGCGGTGACCACCCTGGACTCACCAAATGCTGTGGCGCCCCGACGCCAGCCCTTGTCCGCCTTGTGGTGTGGCACCGCAGGTCATGCTCCACCTGGTATTTTGCCCTACCCGAAAATCAAGACTTCCATACCAGAACTCACCACCGAATCGAGCGTGGACTCTTTGCGCCACCTGGAGCCAAATCTAAGTGAACGCAACGGGCAAGCAGAATGCGAGAAGCTCAGCCACCACTCGCAAAAGCCTGGACTACAGCGCGCATGCCAAAATGCGTACCCGTGTAATTCAAACTCATTCAATACAACGGTCGCAAATCGAATCGCGAGCGCATGACCATCACACAATACGGGACAGCCGACCGAAAGAACCCCACAAACCGACAAATTCACGATGATCGAATACAACAACCGAACCCAAGCTCGGCCACAGGGTCGGAGACGTGTTGCTCGATCCCCACCGCTGACGATCACCGTCATGCACCCAATAGAACGATACACACGGCACAAAACATATTGGGACGTGTCATGCCTCCGGTCAACCTGGTCAGTGGTGCATGGGGGCCGACAGAACCACCGTCAAAGTTCGCCCACCCTGGCGTGCCTTCCGAAGCTCCGAAGCCAGACTAAGGAGCTCACGACACGATCCGACAAAGATGGAGCCAACACGCATCCATCCAGAAGGCCACGTCGTAACTGCATGAGGTTGTTTCCAAGCTTTAGGTCGACTGGTCCAAGGTAGCCAATGGATTTTGCAAGAAGATCCCAAGCCTGAAAACTTCCCAAAGGGCCCCCAAGGGACCCAAGACGGCCCTAAGAAGCCCCCTGACGCCCAAAGAAAGCCCACGGGAGCCCCGAGACATTCGGACAAGGCCTCGCAAGTCAGACCCACAAGAGTCACAGCAAAATTTGCCCATGGATCTTAGCATCCCCGTCCCCATCCCCATCCCACTCTTTGCTTGTTTTCTCTTCCTACGATTATATATGTCGTTATCTCTCTCTCTGTCTCTTTCTCTCTCTCTCTCTCTCTCTCTGTCTCTCTTTCTCGAGATATATATATATATACATATATATACATACATGCATGCATGCATGCATGCATGCATACATACATACATACATACATATTTGACTGAAGACATCGATTGCACATGTAGACACAAGCATGTACACACACGCGTAAACAAAGAAAGATTCGTATCAGCTATTCCTCGCTTTGTCTCTTTCGCCTTCACTCCATGTGCACACGCGAGTATACACGCTCGCTCCACGCCCACCCCAGACCCCCCTCATCCGCATGATCCTCGTCATCCATGTGTTTCTGCCTATATAATATCCAGTTAGGCAAACGTCTCTTGGTATGAATGGCTTGCTATGTTTGTTGTTATTGTTCAACTCTTCTCGTAGCTCACGAGAGGCAAACCTCCAACTACGAGCTGGTGAGTGCAAGGGTGGGTAAGTCCGCTAAGCGGAGTTGCTCTAAGCATAAGTGTAGCGTGTACGCGCACGCGCGCGCGGCCAGCCCACCTGGCTGGCCGGCGCGCGCTTTTGTCCGAGTAACTGTACACAGCTGCGGAGACATACTCTCTGCATCATCCGTCCCCTACCAACACCCTGCAAAGGAAAGGAATGGAGGGCAACTGAAATGGGATAGGGGAGCGTCAATAACGGCTCACCCCGCGGCCACCCGGCGTGAAATCGCCAGGGCGGACGTCAGCACATTGGCTAAGATCCCAAGCACAAGAGGCGGGACATGCCGAACAGCATTAAGCAAGCCCCGAGAGCGTTGGACAGCCTTCACCCCTTCCCCCAGGGCCACTTCGAGCCCCCCACAGAGCCAACCCCAAAAAGCCTTTACGGCGCAGGCAGCAGAGCAAGGAGCACCACTGTCGCCGCTTTGCAGGACAAGTCGAGGGCCCCCCGACACGCACCACCCAAAAATATAATTTTAGAGGCGCGTGCCTGCCAGCCGTCAACTCATAAGGCAAACAGCCCGTCGACGGCCTCGGCGCGCCTGCGGTTTGCACCCATGCTCTGCAGCAGCCGGGTCAGACTGAGACATCCTCTCAGCAGATCACCCACGCACGCCGCCTGAGCGACTGTTATTCCACCACTGGCCGCCGCGGCAGTCGTCACCACGGACACCCCGGACCCGGTCGCCACGAGGGGCCTGCCAATCAGCCCAGCTCGAAGGGGGCGACCAAGATGTCCGGCGATCAATTGTGTCAGCACGCCAGGGGGCTTGCGAGGACGCCGGGTCGCCCTGCCACCTGGACACAGTCCCGATGCCACGTCGCAGGACTCCGTCGCGGCCACCTCGTCTTCCGGCGCCGTCGGCGTGGGCGGCGCGGCCGTCAGCCCCGGGGTGATGTTGCCCATCCGATCTCTGTCGGACGGCATGTTCCTCGTTGGCGCCTCTACCCGCTGCACTAGGGGCGCGTCGGGCGAGGTGCGCCAACCTCTCTCAGGAGATCTGCTCATCGTGAGAGGGCCACTTTGCTGGACCGCTCGCAGTGACACGCTCTGATCCAGGCGCACGGTAGACGGTAGAAGTCTGACCAGAAGGGCCATACCGCCGCTGCGCTTCTGAGCGCACCATGCCTCGCCACCAAGTTCGATGGTCCTTGTCTTCACGCATCTATTTATCTGCCTTGGCGGTGGAGTTTACCCGTGGCGCTTGTCTCCGCGAGAGGAGGACGCAGCGCCGGCGGCAGAATCTTCAAGACAATCGTCTCTTCATCCTCTTTACCTTCACTATCTTGATCGATCGGCTCGAGTGGTCCCGATTTGTCGTTGACGCGGGCCCTGATGAGATCCGGCAGGTGCGGTAGTGTCGGAAGATGATGTCCCTGACCCTCTCCCCGCCACCAGACATCCTATCCGTTCGAAGGTTCGAGCGCCTGTATCGGACACGGACGAACATCCTGAGGTTGTCCCACATGAAGGGCCAAATATCAAACATGGTGATCGTCGGCCCGCACATGGTAAGTAAGAAACGGCCACCACACCTCAACATGGACGACAGCCGTCGGCCCGACGGCTGGGTTTCCCATATGCTGTTGAAAACTGGCCCCACGAGGACCCATCAGGCGGGCATTGTTCTGAAGCCATGCATGAACTTGAGCTGGCGAGGTATCCCAGTCTGCTTTAGGCCCCAACGCAAGTACAGTCATGAACTGAAATTTGAAAGCAGTCTTGCCTTGGAGAACCAGCCTGTACCAAAATTGGATCTCTCCACTTTTGTTCAGACTTGGATATGTTTCTGTGAGTGGTGCGACCTTGCGTATATGTTTGGGGCCTCGCAATCGACGCAGGAACCCTGTTCCGGGCAACAATATCGACTTCCATGCCAAGGAACTTGTTCCTGAGACCCAGCGTCTCCCACCGAACTGCGGGGCGAAGAGCACTCGGTGTCCCAAGCCTTGGCTCATATACATGGGCTGCAAGCAGTGCAAGCAGCTGATCACACCCAGGCGATTGCGGCACGCTCTCGAGCAAACAAAGATAGCCGTCCTCCCAGGGTGGGTGAAGTCAACTTGCGCTTGAAGGCACGCGAAGCAAGCTGGTCGCCCAGGTCCCCAAACATGATGACTCTTCTTTGTGCTTAACATAAACAATGCAGCCAGAATCCTGCAATGGAGCGGTTCAGATCCTTCCGAAACGCTGGTCGAACACCACAGCCCACGACACTGTCGAGACGGGTGTATCGGACACGGCAATCTGCAAAATCTGGCGAGTGCCATCCCATCGGGGACGGAAACCAATCGCCAGGGAGCCATCAGGCACCACCAGAAAGTTGCATTGTCAGAAATCCGCGGCGAGATGGTCGCCACGCACTGGCCACACGGCTTCTCTGAGTCGTCTACGTCGAATACCCGCACATCCAGGTTATCAGCTGCGAGCGCTCTTGACCATCCGTTCGGGCAAGGCCATTGCGGGAACTGTCCCGGTTAGTCACTGCATTCTCCATCTCTCCGCTGCACCAGGGTGATTCCGCCGCGCGCGTTGTCCTCTGCTGTCTCTACGGCTAAGTCGTCTGGTCGCGCGAAGACGTTCAGTCTGACAGGAACCGCGGACATATTTCTGTACTGCCGTTGGCCACTTATGTCAGTCTCTGGCAGAACCATCTTGTCAATCATCGATTGCAAGACGCTCGGCACGGTGAGATGGGATACCATCGCCTTTGGCGTATCTCTGCCAGTTGGTTGATGACGAGGATATACGCGCTCGGGCTGCACCGTCCTCACTGAATGCCCCTGCGACGCACGAAGGGCAAAGGGCCTCACACTAGGAGGCCCCAAAATCTGCCCCATAAATCGCGCCTCCGTCACGAGGCAGCGTCCGCCCGTGGCTTTCTCTCCAGTAGTTCGAGCATCCCACCGCTGGCTTGTTATTCTCTACCAATTTGACATCCAGCACATAGATCGACTTCTTTGGCAGCTTAGAGCGTGCATCAACCTGTACCATGAGCGATCAAAACTATCTGTTATTAGCATATCAACTAGTCGCGTCTCGACCCAGACACCGGAGCTGAGAACATCGGTAGCACTATGTTTTGCCATTGCCATTATCAGGGACCCCAGCCGAGTAGCCTCTGCCGCGCTCGCTCCGGCGCAAAAAGCGCAGCCGGCGGTCTGACGACGGGATAATGAGCAACAATGTGTGTAAGCTCGCCGGAAGATCTTGAGTCTCAATTGAACCATAGCGTGATCGGAGGAACGCGTCTGCGCCTTCTCGTTTTTTCCGCATTGTGGTCCCGAAGCAACTTCAACACCGTGGCCCTGGAGAATCAAGCCTCTTCACCCTGGCTCAAGCATGATATCCTTCGCGCACTGCCAGAAAACGGGTCAGCATAATGTGCTACCTCAATGTGCCTTGTCTTGTGTAGCTAGAATCTGCCACAGGAGACCTGCTTCCTCGTCCTACAACGAGGGAATTAAGGGCGTCTCGATTTCCCGGGTCAACTCAGCGGGCTGTAGTTCTTCGTAGAAGGTAGCTGCCATCTCCAACAGTTTGGCATGAAGCAATGTCCTCGGTATCCGTTCACCTTCCGGCGGGCTTGGCGGCGCGGCCAAACGAAGGCATCCTCTGCCGAACACATTGGGTAGATACTTGTTCTCCAAGGTGAATGGGATCAGGTCCGGCAGGATAAATCCCAAAGGCTCGTCCAGTGAGGGCGGTGGCGCGCGATCCAGGTGCGCCACGATGACACCGTCACAGGGCTGATGTGTTTCCTCGCTCTGTTGCTATTTTGAGTACACATCATATGTTGCCCGATGCGGGCTTTCGCCCGCCTCGCCACCAAGCTGCTCTCCATGGGGTCCCAACTCCTGCGAGGAAGCACCCCCGCTGGAGTATGCATGCGGACCGCGACGCCTTCCCCCTTCTCTGGGCGACCCTCTTGGCCTCCATCGAGGGTCTTCATCTGACCTCCATCTCCCCCCCAATCTGCGTCGGGGTCAAAGCCAAGTACGAAGGGGAGAGATCGAGACGATAAGTTCTCGCTATTGATGGCTGGACTGGGGGCCTTTCCACCCCGTCCAGGCGGCGCGGAGATATAATCATCCAACCCCTCGGATTCACTGTTTGTGGAAAACCTTCGCCGTCTTCATGGGACGGGACTTGCATTTGTCCTTTACCTCTTGGCCAGTTGATGCGACGGCGGTGTCATCCCGGCACACCACCACTCGTAAGCCTTCCGTTCGTCTTCCTTGCTGCTAGCGTCATTATGCAGCGGTGCCGCGTCCGCCAAGTGCGACTAGACTCTCCGCAGAGGCGTGCGTCTGTCATAATGGACTGCGGATGCCTTGCCGCACTTCTCGCATACCACCACTGGCGGGATGGGTTGGCCGCGTTGCACAATCGATGGCGCGACACAGAAGCAACCAAAAGCCCGTCAAATGTAGAGTTGGATTGTGTACGACATGAACGTCGAAGCCACCTTCTCTTTTCCTGGACCAGGGCTCGCATTCTGCAGCCTTGCAATGGCCATCTCCTCCAAGGTCATTCGGAAGATCCCGTGACTAGGTGCTGAGATGAGGCTTCCACGCACAACCGCCACTCCCGCGGCCACACGGGCCCGCGCCTTCAGCTTGCTCCGCCAAGTCGAAGAGCCACATCCTGCACCCGGGCCATTCACAGCGCGCCTTGGCCACGCGCTGCACGAAGCAAGCGCGCGCTGAAAAGCCCCGGTCGCAAAGACGGCGCGGGAACGGCGACAGCGCCAGCGAATTTTCACTGAACTCGCGCATGGGACGGCGTTCGCCCCACGGCAGGCCTGCGCAGGGGGCTCGGGCACGTGCCCCCTCCGAGCGCCAGGCACAGCCAGCGCCTCTGCGGGCGGACCGCCCCCGGCCATCTCCTCCCGCAACCGAGCCCCCCCCGCGGCCACGCCATAACGATCCCCAGTATCGCGCGCCAGGGTCCTATGCTCCTCGCCCGGGCCCCACCGCACAATGGGTCGCTCGTCGGAACTTGCGCGCTACCCACAACTCCACCCCTCCGCGTCCGCATCCGTTCCAGCACTGCGCTAACACAGGCTGGGCGCGATGCCGTCGCCAACCGCGAGCTGCGCACGCGCCAGCGACGCGCAATGCGTTGTCGACGAGCCAAGCAGGCAAAACGCCGACGTCTCTCACGCGGGCGTCATCCCATGCAACGCTCACGCGCACAACACTGGCCATGACAGACTTCTCTGCGCGGCGGAGGTAGCCTGCATCCTTCACTCTGCACGCCCTTGGCCACAGAGCGAGTCTGCGGCCGCCCACCATTCACCACCGCCCGCCTTGACGCGCCGCCGCACAGGCGCCCACCACCAGTGCCCGCGCCGCCCCCGCCACGGCAGATGCCCCCGCCCCAGCCGACCACGCCAACGCAATCGCCATAGTCTGCACTCAAGAGGGAAAGCCACGCGAGCGAACGAACCGCACTGCCACCGCCGCCACCCGCGCTGATGCCGACGCCGCCAACACTCCCGCCTGCGCCCCCGCCCGCGCTGCCGCCCGCTCCACCGTCGCCAGGGCGCTACCGACCGCACCGCTGCCCGAGGAAGGCCCGCCGCCGCCGCCGCCCGTGAATGGATCGTCGCCTGCGCCCCCCCCTCCGCCATGTAACTCACCCCCTTATACTGCCAGCCGCAACAAGTCCCTGCACCCCCGCCTGTCCCACGCGCGCAAGAGGCCCCGCGAGCACATCTGCGCAGCCCCCCCAACCATCCGCGCCAGTTGCGATTCCCGGAAATCTTCGTCGCGGGCCAGGTTGCGCCGACCAGCGAACGCGTCGGGCCAGACAACGCACAGATCACGGAACTCGCAGAGACGGGCCCGAGCCTCGTCGTGCTTCTCTGCGGCCGCGGCGTCCTTCTCGAGCGCGGCGAGCAAGCGCTGCTCGACCAGGTCCCAGCGCGCACCAGCGCGGTTCCACGCCAAGCCCACACTCGCCTGCTCCTGGCGCGCCCAGCTCCCCACCCCCCGCGCAGCCTCTGGCCACTGCTTGAGACGCTGCAACCAAACGGGCCAGTCGGGGATCGCCTGCGGCTTCATGTCCGCGCAATACACCGGCGGCCGCGCGCCCCCCGAGACCTCCGCCCTATGCGAGGCGTCGCGCTCTCGAGATGCAGGAGACGAGCAGCCACGGCGTCTCCCATGCCAGCGACGCCACAGTTCCGCTGGCACGTCGCCAGGCTCGCCCGCGCAGTAGCCGCGCCGCCCCGGAAGAGAAGTCTCGGCGAACCCCGACTCCCCAGCCTCGGAGAACCACGCACCGCGGGCAGCCCCAGATCTTGCAACGCCGAACCCACGCGGCCAAGGCGCCAGCCTGCTCCCGTCAAGCCCCGCGCGCTGGCTCCAGGGTTCCAGGGCGCCACGCTGCACGCGGGCCACGTGCTCGGCGCAGATGTCCCTGTCGAAGCACGGCTGGCGCAGGCGGCATCATAATTCGGGGAACTGCTCATCCCCCCTCGCTGCCGCGCACCTGGCCGCGGCCGCGCGCTGCCGCGCGCGGGCGCGCGCATCTTCCACGGCCGCACGCGCGACGGGCAACTCTGCGCACTGCGGCGCGAAGTGCGGCCTCCCCCACCAAGATGCGACGCCCCCGTCGGAAAAAAACACCCACCCACCCCAGCACGCTCGCAAACAAAATCCCGCCGGCACCTCGCGCAAAGGAAATCCGAGGCCAGACGGAGGTGCACGCTGCCGTGCACCGCGGCGCCAGCAGACACCTCCGCCTGCGCTGCCTCCGCATACCGCGCGCGCCGCGTCGCCTCGCGCATCTCGGCCGGCTTCCAGACGTCGCCCTCGGCGGCGTCCAGCGACGCAGCAGCAGCACGCGGCACGGCTCGGGGTTGCCTCCGGGCCGACGGCAGCACACCCAGACGCTGCGCCAGACCTGAGGATTCGACGGGCTGACGCGTCATAACTACAGCTTTGTCGCTCGCTTTCTGCTTGAGTTTTATTCGCGAAACTGTCATCCTCTACAAATGTTCCGCGACGGCCGACGGTTGCTCCTAATTCTCGAGAGCTGTGCTCATGATCTTCTGCAGGGAATAAAAAGTCTGGATTCCCAAAACGAGTTGTGAATCTCTCACATTCTTCCACCGACCCCAGGTAACCACATTGTCCGCCCGGGGCGGGTGGGTCAACTGGGAGGTAAGCCGTCAACCAGGTTACCGCCGGGACCCATATAGAGCTCTTAGCTTCCTTGATTCTGAGCTTGAAAGCTCGCGGAATATATTGCTTAGGGTTTTCAACAAACTCGGTTTCCCCACGTCTTCTTATACTATTGTAGCTACGGGCCTGAGAATTCGACAGGTAGACGCGAAATAAACCACTGCGCGTGAGAAAGATACTGGTTCCCAACACGATATCAAATCGGTCACAATCTTCTCAAAAACCGACCCCAGGTCATCGCATTGTCCGCCCGGGCCGGGTGGGCAAACTAGCTCCACCCCGCGCCAGAATTCCTCCAGCTCATCGATGCCGAAGAGCTCTACGAGGAACTGGGACCCGACGGTAAACCGTCAACAAAGTTTTTGCGGCTTTGCTGGGACCGCATTGGCCACTGAGGCCAGGTCCAACGAAGTCTCAGGCGAAGCAAAGCCTCTTAAGTGCCACGCAAGCAGTCAGCTCTTATTCCACATCAGCGAAGCTGTTGGAATAAAGAAAATCAGAAGCACGCAATGACAACAAAACGCAGAAGCACACACAAGATAATACAATGATCAAACACAACAGCGAAGCTGTTAGAATATACATCAGAAGAATGAGGAAGTGAAACCAGCTGAGTGTGACTTAAACATGCGAATGACCAAAGAAGTTCTGCACATACTGTGGGAGCACATCGCCGACGCGCTCCGCCGCTGATAACTCAGCATCTGTTCCGCGGCCGCACACACACCCATCAAAGCCCGCTTTGATAAGGCAAAGAGAAATCGGCGTACACATGGCCCTGGCGGGCCTCGGGACCAGGTTACCGCCGGGACCCTCGTAGAGCTCTTAGCACGCATACCAGTGCTCAGAATATATGAGGAAAGCTGTCTTGCGTATTAGTTTGAAAGCTGGCAGGGTGTTTTGTTTTTCCGGTTTTACACGAAGTCGTTTTTCCCCACGTCTTTTGATAATAGCATTGCAGCTACGGGCCTGAAAATTTGGCAGACAGACGCGACATAACCTACTGCGCGCGCGGAGAATTTGGTTCCGGAAAAGAACTTTCAATTCTGTCGCAATCTGCAGAAAACCGACCCCAGGTTGCCATATTGTCCGCCCGGGCCGGGTCGGTGAACCGGGAGCCGTCGGCAAACCGTCAACCAGGTTTTTGCGGTTTGCGGTCTCGCGATCAGGCCCTCATGGGGCAGCGAGCGGGCTCCAAAAGAGCCAAGAAAAACAGCGGCACTGCCGAGCCAGGATGGCTGAGGCATCTGCATATGGCCCTGCCGAGCCCGTAGGCGCAGGCATCACCAAAAGAAAAATACTCGAGAGAGAGAGAAAGAAAGAGAGAGAGAGAGAGAGAGAGAGAGAGAAAGAGAGAGAAAGAGAGAGAAAGAGAGAGAGAAAGAGAGAGAGAGAGAGAGAGAGAGAGAGACGGATCGCAGCGGCAAGACCGCCCCACCTCCATCATCTGACACTCGCCTGCACGGCCCCACTAACAGGGACCCCGTCACGTGATCACGCAACGTCAGACACTCCAAACAAGGCCGAAAAAGAAAACCGTGCCAATCGTGCCGAGCCAGGGTGGCTAAGGCATCCGAATACACAGTGTGCGACAACAAGTCCGAGCGACACCTTCAAGTGGCACTCCAAACGAATCCGAAAAGAGAAAGCGGCGACACACAGCCCAGCAGAAACACGTTCAACGTATCTCACCACTCTCGAGACTGCCGAGCCAGGTTGGCCGAGGCATCAAATATGAAGGCATGCCGAATCCACACAAGTCCGTGAATGAGAACAGTACTTGGCACTCCAAACGAGGCCGAAAAAAAGAGTGGGCGACACACAGCCCCGCGATATCAAGTCCGACACAGAACACCGCGCCATGAGACTGCCGAGCCAGGGTGGCCGAGGCATCTAGAATGAAACGTGCCGAGCCAGGGTGGCTTAGTCATGTCTATGTCGAACACCGAAGCTTGACCCTCGCATGAAAGTGGCGCACCAAACAAGGCCGAAAAGAGAATGGGCGACACACAGCCCCAACGTATGATGCAAGAAACAGACCATAGTGCCGTAGGGCTGCCGAGCCAGGGTGGCCAAGGCATCAGAATGGACAAATGCCGAGCCAGTGTGGCTCAGGCATGCCGAAATCTAACACCAGACCGAGAATGATATCAGAAGGTGGCGCTCCAAACGAGGCCGAAAAGAGAGTGGGCGACACACAGCCCCGAGATATCAAGTCGAAAACAGACACAGAGCACCGTGATTGCCGAGCCAGGGTGGACGAGGCATCAGATTTGACAAGTGCCGAGCCAGCGTGGCTTAGGCAAATTCTCAGGTCCGTAGGCGCAGTATTACTATCAAAACACTTGGAGGAACCGTCTTTGGATAAAAACATAAAAACGTGATTTTTCGAGTTTTTCGGGTGCTCCAGACGCTTCCTTTATGTACCGAGGAGCGCCGTGCGAGAAAAGAGCTCTACGAGGGCTCCGGCGGTAACCTGGTTGAAGGTTTACCGCTGGTTTCAAATCGTAAACTCTATAGCTCTCAGCGAGCTCCCCGGGAAACTAGTTCCACCCCGCGCCGGAATTTCTCTAGCTTATCGATGACGAAGAGCTCTACGAGTAGTCCTCTAGCTCATGGATGCCGAAGAGCTCTACGAAATACTAGCACTCCAGCGCCCCGGAATTGCTTTTCTAGCTTCGCCCCGCACTGGCGCCGGCGGCGAACCGTCAACCTGGTCACCGCCGGGAAGCTCGTAGAGCTCCTTGCACCCGTAAGAAAGCTCAGGATCGAAGCGGAGAGCTTCTGGGAGCTCTTCTAGAAAAACGTCAAATTCAAATTTTTCGGAGTCAACATGAAGTCGGTTACGGGAAGTCAACTAATACTAAAACTGGCTCTAGAGAGCTGAGCTGCTGAGGGGGCACAGTTTATATGCCAATGCTCGGCGTAAAAATCTGCTCTGTCAAAATGAATTGTCAAACTGGCGCCGGCGGTGAACCGTCAACCTGGTCACCGCCGGAAACCTCGTGGAGCTCCTTCCACTCGTAAGAAAGCTCAGGATCGAAGCGGAGAGCTTCCGGGGGGGGGAAGAAGAAGAAGAAGAAAAAACAGAAAAAAAAAAAAAAAAAAAAAAAAAAAAAAAAAAAAAAAAAAAAAAAAAAAAAAAAAAAAAAAAAAAAAAAAAAAAAAGGAGTCAACAGAAAGTCTGTTCCCTAAACTGGCTCTAGAGAGCTGAGCTGCTGAGGGAACAAAGTTTATATGCCAATCCTGTGCGTAAAAATCTACTTTCTCAAAATGAATTGTCAAATATCTTTCAAATCTTAGCAAACCCGACCAAAAGTTGTCACATTGTCCTTTCTGGTCGCGTCGGCCAACTAGCTCCACCCCGCGCCGTTCTCAAAATGAATTGTCAAACTGGGAACCGGCGGTAAACCGTCAACCAGGTTACCGCCGGGCACCTCGTAGAGCTCTTTTCTAGCACAGCGCTCCTCTGAACACTGAAGGAAGATTCTGAAGCGAGAGCCAAAAAACTCGAAAAATCACGATTTGTTGGTTTTCATCCAAATTCGGTTGCTCCAAATGTTCTGATAGTAATACTGCACCTACGGACCTGAAAATTTGACTGGCAGACGCGGCATAACCCACTGCAGGTGCGAATAATCTGCTTTCTCAAAATGAATGGTCAAATATCTTTCCAATCTTGGCATAACCGACCAAAAGTTATCACTTTGTCCGCCCGGGCCGGGACGACCAACTAGCTCCACCCCGCGCCGGAATTCCTCTTGCTCATCGATAACGAAGAGCTCACGGGGTACTGGGAACCGGCGGTAAACCGTCAACCAGGTTACCGCCGGGGCCCTCGTAGAGCTCTTTTCTCGCACGGCGCTCCTCGGAACACATGAAGCAAGCGTCTGGAGCGAGGCCCGAAAAACTCGAAAAAACACGTTTTCGGAACGCAGTTGGTTCCAGCAAGTCTTTTGATAGAAATATTGCAGCTTCGGACCTGAGAATTTAACTGGCAGACGCGGCATAACCCACTACACGTGAAAAAAATACCAGCTCTCAAAATGAATTGTCAAATATTTCAAATATTAGCAGAACCGACCCAAAGTTGTCACATTGTCTCTTCTGGTCGGGTCGGCCAACTGGGCGCCGGCGGTAAACCGTCAACCTTTCTTACCGCCGGGGAACTCGCAGAGCTTCCTGACCATAGATTATGTCCACAGAATTAGCAGAGAACGAATAGTTTTTCAGCCCGAGCGCTGATAGCAGACTGATCTCAGACGTCTAGTGATATTCCATTGCTGTGCTCAACAGTTCTGTAGCTCATCTGCAGCGTGTAGAAAATACTATTAGGGAGAAAAAGCAGAGTACGAATCCGTCTTTGGCGTCTGCGCTCACAACAGACCCAAACCAAGCGTCTAGATACTTCGCGCCTCATGATGTCCTTCTGATGTTTCGGCCGAAGAGCTCTCGAGCTGCTCTGCAGCTCGAGTTCAGTGAAGAAATTCACCATCATTTGGAAAAAAATTGTCGGTCGAATACGAATAGTTTTGTGAACATAGCTCGGGTAGCAGACCGAGTTCAGACCTCTCGATGCAACAGACGAACGCTCCTAATGCTTCTGGATCGGTTTCTGGGCGTACCAGCTCTGTAGCTCTCCTACGGCCCGAATTCAATACAGAAAACGGACAACATCTGTCAAGATGACTCGAAGAATACGAAAAGTTTTGCGGACCTAGCCCGAGTAGGAGATCCAGTTCAGACCTCTGGATGCGAAAAACGAACGGGCCTGATGATTCCGAATCAGTTTCTGTGCGTATGAGCTCTGTAGCTCTCCTACAGCCCGAGTTACGTCCGAAAACGGACAGCACCTGTCAAGATGACTCGATACGAATAGTTTCGCGGATCTAGCTCGGCAGACCGAGTTCAGACCTCTCGCCTGATTATTCTGCGTCGGTTCCTGTGCGCATCAGCTCTGTAGCTCCTCTAGAGCTCGAGGCAAGTACAGAAAACCGACAGTCTCTGTCGAGATCACCCGAGCGATACGAATAGTTTTGCGGACCTAGCTCGAGTAGCAGACCGATTTCAGACCTCTGCATGCGACAGGCGGACGCGCCTGGTGTCGCCGAATCGGTTTCTGCGATTACCAGCCCTGTAGCCCCCCTACAGCCCGAGTTAATTAAGCACAGAAAACCGACAGCACCTCTCAAGATGACTCGAACAATACGAATAGTTTCGCGGACCTAGCTCGGGCAGCAGACCGAGTCCACACCTCTGGATGCAGCAGACGAACGCGGCTGATGACTCTGAATCGGTTTCTGTAAGTATCCGCTCTGTAGCTGTCCTACAGCTCAAGTTACGTACAAAAACCGTCAACGCGTGTCAAGATGACTCGAAACAGCCGATCCCGCCGGGATGCTTTTTGGCAGTAATATCTACCCGATCGAGCTGAGATTAAGACGGCGAGCGGGACTAAGATCGAATACGACAGAAAAATACTAGAGAACTAACAATTGGATTTCGAGAACAAAATTTTCAACCGACAAAAAGTCAGCAAAAGGTCTGTCGAGATTTTTCTTGCCGACTAGCTCTCCAGCGATCCGGAATGGGATCTGGCGGTAAACCGTTAACCAGGTGACCACCCGAAGCCTCGTAGAGCTCTGTTCTCGCGCGGCGCTCATCGGTCGAGTTCAGTCCAGAAAACGAACCCAAAAACTAGAATGCGAAAGTTTCGCAGACCTAGCTCAAGTAGCAGACCGAGCTCAGACCTGTCGATGAAACAGACGAACGCGCCTGATCATTATGTCTCGGTTTTTGTACGTATCAGCTCTGTAGCTGCCCTGAATCTCGAGTTAAGTACAGAAAACCGACAGCACCTGCCAAGATGACTGGAACAATAGGAATAGGTTCGTGGACCTAGCTCGAGTAGCAGACTGATTCGAAGCTAGAAGAGCAATACCTCGTAGAGCTCTTCAGCAAGATGAGCTAAGAGGAATTCGGGCGCAGGATGGAGCTAGTTGGCGGACCCCACCTTAAGAGACAATGTGATGACTTGGGGTCGGTGTTTCTATCTTTGTGTAAAATTTCAACTGGCGCCGGCGGTGAACCGTCAACCTCGTCTGCGAGTCTGCGCTGGCCGATTCGAGCTCCCTGGAAAGCAGGCCAGGACACAGAGAACCTAAACAGCGAAGCTGCAAATATTAAAGCCGAGATGCATCAAACAGCGAAGCTGTACAGAAATGCACAAGACGGCAAGTACACGAGAAAACAAATAACAATATAATGAGTGAAGCAATGCAGGCCATAGATATGGAAGCAAAGCTAGAAGCAGTGAAATACCATACAGTAACCACTGGTTTATACAGCGATTACCGTCTCAACACCACTGAGACAAACACAAAGCTAAGAGAACTAAAATAGCGAGTGCGCTTCAAAGCAATGCGAGACCATGCAGTAACCACATATGGCGATTACCGTCTCAGCACCACTGGAAGACCATGCACGTGAAACACAACGTCGAAATGTGGACTAGATAACGAATTAACCGCGCAACATACAGAGTGAGCCAAGACACCCACCACTACTTAGAGCGAATGCGGGCTCTTATCCGAACAAAGTGCAGATCAGGCGAAGCTCTTATTCAACACAGGTGCATGCACGACAACACACAGGCATGAATAAAGGCAACGCAATGACAAATCACGATAGTTCTAACTCGAAGTATGTGGAAATCAAATGCAATGAGTTCTGAACTTCACTCGAGGCGACGTATGACCTCAATATCAAAGACCTCGATATCAAGCACAATGAATTCTGAACTTCACTCGAGGGGAAATATGAAATCGGATGCCCAAAGACCTCTATATCAAGATACTCCGATGTCACAAAACTGTCAAAGTACTGAAGAACTCGAACTGCAAGCAAAGTCAAAATTGGATACGTGCTGAGAGCAACTCGTACAAGATAACAAATGCGGCAAGTACAAACGCAAGCGGCCTGGAAGTACAAGCAGACAACGCAAAAAGTACAAAGCAAGCGGACTGAAAGTACGAGATAACAAGTGCAACGAGTACAATCAGAGCAAGCGGCCGATGCACCTGCTCCAATTGGCACCAACAGAGAACCTGGTACCTATCGTCTGTAGGCCCACGGAGAGGAGGTCGTCGCAGCCGACCAAGTACCAGAAGACATGGGACGGCCCGTACACGAGATGCACAGTGGAGTACGATACGTGTGTGCACAGAGAACCTGTCCGCACAATGCGGCTCGAGGAGGCCCCCGACGGGCCAGGCCGCCGCTGAGCTCCCCGAGGAGGGACAGCAGCAACCTAGTCACCGCCGGGGACCTCGTAGAGTTCCTTGAGCCAAAATGGCTACGGAGCTCTACGAGGTTCCCGGCGGTGACCAGGTTGCTGCTGTCCCTCCTCGGGGAGCTCAGCGGCGACCTGGCCCGTCGGTGGCCTCCTCGAGCCGCATTGCGCGGACAGGTTTCTGTGCACACACACGTATCGTACGCCACTGGGCCGTCCCATATCTTCGGGTACTTCGTCGGCTGCGACGACCTCCTCTCCGTGGGCCTACAGACGATAGGCACATGAGCAACCTCGTCACCGCCGGGAACCTCGTAGAGCTCCCCTCACGGGTAAAGTGCTCAGAGTCGAAAGAGAAAGCTTCTGGGGGCATTTCTCGAAAAAATGAACATTCCTTTTTTTATGTCGAGATGAAGTTGGTTGCTCCAAATGTTTTGATAATAAATGTGCGCCTACAGAGCTCATAGTAAGACGCAGAGACCCTCATATTCGTTTACAGGTGCGAAAAAACTGCTTTCTCAAAATGAATGGTCAAATATCTTTCAAATCTTAGCAAAATCGACGAAAAGGTGCCACATTGTCCTTTCTGCTCGGGTCGACCAACTAGGGAATTCCTCGAGCTCATCGATGCCGAAGAGCTCTACGATGTAAGTTCTGTTTAAGAACAGTTATGTTTCCCACCTGTAATGGGTTACTGCCGTTTCGAGTCATCTTGACACGTGTTGACGGTTTTTGGTATTTTCCTCGAGCTGTAGAGCAGCTAAAGAGCTCATACTTACAGAAACCGACTCATAATCATCAGACGCATTCGTCAGTTACATCTAGAGATCACTTCGGTCTGCTGCCCGAAACTATTCGATTATTCGAGTCATCCTGACAGGGACTGTCGGTTTTCTGTACTTACCTCGGGCTGTAGAAGAGCTACAGAGCTGGTATCCACAGAATCCGATTCATAATCAGCAGGCGCGCCTGTCTCTAGCATCTACGGTCTGAACTTGGTCTACTAGTCTAGCTACGTCGCGAAACTATAATACGCATACGTTAGCAATTCGGAATCATCAGGCTTCAGTACATCAAGAGGTCTGAACTCGGTCTGCTACTCCAGGTAGGTCTGCGAAACTATTTGTATTCTTCGAGGGATCTTGACAGGTGCTGTCGGCTTTCAGTTCTCAATTCGGGCAATAGTAATGCTTTAGGGCTGGTACTCACACAAACCGATGCAGAATTAGGCGCGCTTGTCTGCTACTCGAGCCAGGTCCGCGAGATAATTATTCTTCGAGTTCTCTAAACAGGCGCTGCCGGTGTTCTGGAGTTAACTCGAGCTTCAGCATAGGTACAGAGCTTATACGCACACATAATCGATTCAGAATCACAGTCGCGTTCGTCTGAAGCATCCAGAGCACTGAACTCACTCGCAAAACTTTTCGTATTTGACAAATTTTCATCGAAATGATGGTGAATTTATCCTGGCTCGAGAGCTCTTTGGCACATAAATGAGATGGAAATCAGGCGCCGCTTGGCTGGATCTTTTCAGAAAAAACAGGAAGGGAATTATAAGCAGCAGTAGCCTGAGATCAGTCTGCGATCAGCGCTCTGACTGCAAAAATATTCCCCTCTTACTTCTTTGGACATAAGATATGGGAAGCAAGCTCGCCAAGTCTTCCGGCGGCAAGAAAGATCAGTGATTTTTCCACCTACAGTGGGCAACTGCGCGCGCGGCTGTGAATTTCTCCAGTCAGGATCAAAAGATTTGAGGGAACTGTCGACCGTTTCGAGTCATCTTAACAGGCGTTGACGGTTTTTTCGACTAACTCGAGATTCAGGACAGCTACAGAGCTGATACCTACAGGAATTCTTTTGAAATTATCAGGCGCAGTGATCTGTTGCATCTAAAGGTATGCTAACGCTCTGAGATAAATAAGCTCTACGAGTTACTAGCTCTACCCCACGCCCGAATTTCTCTAGTTTATGGATACGAAAGAGCTCTACAAAGCACTGGCGCCCGCAGTCAACCATCAATCGGGTCACCGCAGGGATCCTGGTAGAGATCTTTACGCGCGTAAGAGTGCTTAGATTTAAAGCAGACAGCTTATTGAAGCATTTCTAGAAACACGTTGACTTTGTACTTTTGATTCTCAACTTCATGTCGGTAACTCCTAATTTTCCGACAGTAAAACTGGCTTTGGAGAGCTGCGCTAGTCTGGTGAAAATGAATCTGAAATCTTTCGAATATTAGGAAAACTGCCCCAAAGTTATCATATTGCTAGCGTCTAAAAACCGGAGAGCGAGGAGACCCTTCGAGACGGGAAACTGGCGCCGGCTGTGAACCGTCAACCTAGTCACCGCCGGAAACCTCGCAGAGCTCCTTGCACGGATCATATTGCTCAGAATCGGAAGAGAGAGCTTCTGGAAGCATTTCTCGAAAACATCAATATTCATATTTTTCATGTCGACGTGAAGTTCGTTTCGCCAAGTGTTTAGCCTCTCAAGATGACTCGAACAAAACGAATAGTTTGGCAAACCCAGCTCGAGTATGAGACCGAGTTCAGACCTCTGAATGCGACAGACGGACGCGTCTGATGTATTCGAAATTCCTGTGATTACCAGCCCATCCCCCCTACAGCCCGAGTTAAGTACAGAAAACCGACAGCACCTCTCAGGATGACTCGAAACATACGAATAGTTTCGCGGAATTAGTTCCAGACCGAGTTCTGAGCTCTGGATTCGACAGGCGCACGTGCCTGATGTCTTCAAATCGATTCCTGGGACCAGCAGCACTGTAGCCTCCCCAGAGCCCGAGTTAATAAATGCAGAAAACCGACAGCACTCTCAGGATGACACGAACAATACGAATAGTTTCGCGGAATCAGTTCCAGACCGAGTTCTGAGCTCTGGATTCGACAGGCGGGCGTGCCTGATGTCTTCAAATCGCTTCCTGTGACCAGCAGCACAAAGCAAATTTGCGCCTACAACAGCTCATATTGAGACGCAGAGGCTCTCATAGTCGTCTACAGGTGCGAAAAACATGCATTCTTAAAAATGAACTGTCAAATATCTTTCAAATCTTAGCGCGCTCAGCAAAGACAAGGCTTCTGGAAGCATCTCTCCACAAAAAATACAAAAACCTGTTTTTTTTTCATGTCGACATAAAGTTGGTTCCGCCAGTGTTTTCATAGTAAAAGAGCACCTAGAGAGCTCATATCAAGACGCAGAAGCGCTCATAGTCGTGTACAGGTGCGGGAAATCTGCTCTCTGAAAATAAATGGTCAAATATCTTTCAAATATCCGCAAACCCACCGAAAAGTTGTGACTTTGTCCGCCCCAGCCGGGTGGGCCAACTAGCTTCACCTCGCGCCGGAACTGGCACCGGCGGTCAACCATCAAACTGGTCACCGCCGGGAACTTCGTAGAGCTCCTCCCACGCGTAAGAGTGCTCAGAGTCGAAGGAGAGAGCTTCTGGAGGTATTTCTCAAAAAATTGAACACTTATTTCTTTCATGTCGAGATGAAGTTGGTTGCCCCAAGTGTTTTGACAGTAAGAGTGCGCCCACAAACTCATATAGGAACCGGCGGTAAACCGTCAACCAGGTTACCGCCGGGACCCTCGTAGAGCTCTTTTCTCACACCGCGCCCCTCGGAACACATGAAGGAAGCTCCTGGGGCGAGGCCCGAAAAACTCGAAAAATTACGTTTTTCAATTTTTATCTAACGTCGGTTGCTCCAAATGTTTTGGTAGTAATACTGTATACGAGCCTGAGAATATTACAGGCGCACGCGTCATAACCCATCACAGGTGCGGAAAATCGGGTTCCTCAAAATGAATTGTCATATATCTTTCAAATCCTAGCAAAACCGACCCAAAGTTGTCACATTGTCTCCTCTGGTCGGGTCGACCAACTAGTAACTAGCTCCACCCCGCGCCAGAATTCCTCTGGCTCATCGATGCCGAAGAGCTCTACGAGGTATTAAGACGCAGAGGCCCTCAATGGCACCGGCGGTGAACCGTCAACCTGGTCACCGCCTGGAACCTCGTAGAACTCCTTTGACGCGTAAGAGTGCTCAGAGTCGGAAGAGAGAGCTTCTGGAGGCATTTCTCAAAAAAAAATGAATATTCATTTTTTTCATGCCGAGATAAAGTTGGTTGCGCCAAGTGTTTTGATTGTAAAAGTGCGCCTACAGAGCTCATACTAAGACGCAGAGGCCCTCATAGTCGTCTACAGGTGCGAAAAAACTGCTTTCTCAAAATGAATTGTCAAATATCTTTCAAATCTTACCAAGACCGACCCAACATGGCATTTCTTCTTTTCTGGCCGGATCGACCAACTGGCGCCGGCGGTGAACCGTCAACCTAGTCACCGCCAGGAACCTCGTAGAGCTCCTCACACTGGTAAGAGTGCTGAGAATCGAAGTAGAATAACAAAAAAAAAGATTTTTCGAAAATCTTTATTTTTGATTTTTTCGATGTTCACATTCGCTCAGCTCCCGGAAGTCAACTCATAAGAAAATACATCGGGAGAGCTCAGCTGCTGTCAGAGAAGAGTTTACATGCCACTGCGACGCGCAAAAATCTGCTTTCTCAAAATAAATGGTGAGATATCTCTCAAAATTTTCGCAAAACCGACCAAAAGTCACCAATTTGTCCGCCCCGGCCGGGTGGGCCAACTAGCTCCACCCCGCGCCGGAATTCCTTTTGCTCATCGATGACGAAGAGCTCTACGAGGTACTAGCTCCACCCGCGCCGGACTTCCTCTAGCTCATCGATGACGAAGAGCTCTACGAGGTACCTCGTCTACAGGTGCGAAAACTGCGTCCAAAACACGGAGAGCTTGGTGGCGTCCAAAACCCGGAAAACTGGCACCGGCGGTGAACCGTCAACCTGGTCACCGCCGGGAACCTCGTAGAGCTCCCAGCACGCGTAAGAGTGCTCAGCATCAAAAGAGAGGGCTTCTGGAAGCATTTCTCGAAAAAGAGAAAACATGATTTTTTTCATGTCGACATAAAGTTGGTTGCGCCAAGTGTTTTGATAGTAAAAGTGCATCTAGAGAGCTCATATCAAGGCGCAGAGGCCCTCATAGTCGTCTACAGGTGCGAAAAATCTGCCTTCTCAAAATAAATGGTTAAATATCTTCCAAATATTCGCAAAACTACCCAAAAGTTACCACTTTGTCCGTCGGGGCCAGGTCGGCCAACTGGGCGCCGGCGGTAAACCGTCAACCTTTCTTACCGCCGGGGGACTCGTAGAGCTTCCTGACCATGTATTATGTTCGAAACGAAAAAGAAAAAAAACAAAAAAGAGAGAGAGAGAGAGAGAGAGAGAGAGAGAGAGAGAGAGAGAGAGAACGAATTATTTGTAAGGCCGAGCTGATAGCATTCATCTCAGGCGGCTAGTGATATCCCATTGCTGTGCTGGGAGGAAGTAGCAGAGTACGAATCCGTTTTTGGCGTCTGCGTTCACAACACTCAAACCAAGCGTCTAAATGCTTTATGCCTCATGATGTGCTTCTGATTTTTCGGCAGCCCGAGTTCAGTGAAGAAAGTCACCATTATTTGGAAAACTTCTACAGCCAGAGTTACGTGCGAAACCGACAGCACCTCTCAAGATGACTCGAACGATACGAATAGTTTCGCAGACCTAGCTCGAGTAGCAGACCCAGTTCAGGCCTCTGGATGGAACGGACGAACGCGCCTGATCAGTCTGCATCGGTTTCTCTGCGTATCAGCTCTGCAGCTCCCCTAGAGATCGAGTAAAGTACAGAAATCCGACAGTCTCTGTCGAAATGACTCGAGCGATACGAATAGGTTTGCGAATTCCGGCGCGAGGTGAAGCTAATTAGTCGACCGGGCCAGAAAGGACAAAGTGATAAGTTTTGGATGGTTTTGCAATTTTTTGAAAGATATTTGACAATTCATTCTCAGAAAGCAGATTTTTCGCACCTGTAACTATGAGACTCTTCTGTCTTACTATGAGTTCTGTAGGCGCACTTTTTACTATCAAACACACTTGGCGGAACCATCTTCATGTCGAGACGAAAAAAACATTCTTTCTCTTGTTCGAGAAATGCTTCCACCCGCCGGAATCCTCAAGCTCATCGACCACGAGAGCTCTACGAGGTATTACTGAGCGCCCGCGGTAAACCGTCAACCTTTCCTAGCGCCGGGGGACTGAACAATATATAATGTCGAACAAATTGCAGAGAACGCATAGTTTTTCCCCAAAGCGATTTGCGACCTCTCGATGCAACAGCCGAATGCGTTCCGATGCTTCTAGATTGTCTTCTGTACGCTCTGTCCAGCCCAAGTACCTCGTAGTGCTTCTCCGCATCGATGAGCTGGAGGAATACCAACTAGAACTCTTCGGCATCGATGAGCTAGAGGAATTCCGGCGCGGAATGGAGCTAGTTGGCCCAACCGACGTTGAGTGCAGAAACATGTGATGGTTTGAGTTTTTTCGTTCTCGCTCCAGAAGCTTGCTCTCCGTGTTCCGACGATCGTCGTGCAAGGAAGAGCTCTACGAAATTCCGGCGGTAGCCAGGCAGACGGTTCACCGCCGGTTCCAGTTCCGGCGCGGGGTCGAGCTAGTTGCCACAAAGGACAAAGTGGTAACTTTTGGGTGGTGTTGGAAAGCTCTCCCGGACCATGTAAGCGTCCAAAACCCGGATAGCAAAGCCAAGCGCGGAACGCCGCACGGGGACCTCTGCCAGGCCGCCTGAAACGATGCGCGGGACGCTGGAAACCTCGCAGGAGACGCTTGCAGGGGCACCGTTTACGATGCGTGGGGCCCTGCAAAGCGCGCAAGGAAGATTGTAAGCGTCCAAAACCCGGATAGCGAAGCCAAGCGCGGAACGCCGCACAGGGACCTCTGCCAGGTCGCCTGAAAGGATGCGCGGGACGCTGGATATCTCGCAGGAGACGCTTGCAGGAGCGCCGTTTATGATGCCTGCGGCCCTGCAAAGCGCGCAAGGAAGACTGGGCGCCGGCGGTAAACCGTCAACCTTGGTTACCGCCGGGAACTCGTAGAGCTTCCAAGCTGAAAACCGAGAGCACCTACCAATATTCTGACTTATAGTGAATATGTTTTGACCTCTGAATGCGACAAGCAGACGCGTCTCATCACACCGAGTTCAGAGCTGGCTTCTTCTCTGAAACCCTCAGCTCTCCAAGGAGCTACCCGGGAACTTGTAAGCGTCCAAAACCCGGATAGCGAGGCAAGGCGCAGAGCGCAGAGCGCTCCAAAGCGCCGCACGGCGACTGGCGCCGGCGGTGAACCGTCAACCTGGTCACCGCCGGGAACCTCGTAGAGCTCCTTGAATCCGTGAGAAAGCTCAGCATCAAAGCGGGAGCTTCTGGGAGCTTTTCTACAAAAACTTCAAGTTGAGATTTTTTCGGAGTCAACATGAAGTCGGTTCCTTCAAGTGAACTGGTACTGAAAATGACTCTAGATGGCCGAGCTGATCAGGGAACGAAGTTTATATCTCAATGCTCGGAGTAAAAATCTGCTTTTTCAAAATGAATTGTCAAATATCTTTCAAAAAATTGCAAAACCACCCAAAAGTTGTCACATTGTCCGCCTCGGCCGGCTGGACCAAAGTTCTCACTCCCAGCGAAGCTATTCATATGAAGTCTCGCGCTCTCAGTGAGAGCGCGAGACCATTCTGCGTCGACAAAAATGCACCAGAACTCTCTAGGTCACCCATAGATCGATATAAATTAGAAAAAAAATCATCCGACACAAAAAATACAAAATTGTACAAATCGATATTTTTCATTGATTTTGAAAATTCTAATCAATTTGGGCACTCTCGAGGCTCCCATTCGATGTCTCGCATGTCGCTACTTCGATTGGAATGTACCTGGCATGCATAGCATGCACTCAGCTCGAATTATCATCGAAACACCGTTCGCAACACGCATACATAGAGACAGTAGTTCGAGCATAACTCCTGACTCAGCCATTTCTAGGAACTCTCGAGCTTCCAGTGTGACGCGCCAGATCATTCTGCATCGACTGGTGTACGTGAGAGGTCTGTAGCTTGCTGACAGCTCGAATTAAGTAAAGCCAACCACCGTCACCTGCCAAACTGCACTGCAGGCAAAGTCGGTTCCTACAAGTCTTTTGACAGTAATATTGCCCCTAGAGCCCTGAAAATTTTACCTCCAGGTGCGCCATAGCTTACTGTATGTGAGAAAAATCCGTTTTCTGAAAACGAATTGTCAAATCTTGCACAAAGTTTCAAAAACTGGGCGCCGGCGGTAAACCGTCAACCTTGGTTACCGCCGGGAAACTCGTGGAGCTTCCAAGCTCTAAGTTGAGAAAACCGAGAGCAGCTACCAACATTCCAACTCATATCGAATGATATAATAGTTTCGCAAACCTGTTTCGAGCAGCAGACCAAGTTTTGAGCTCTCGAATCGACCAACGAACGCGCCTGATATGTGCAAATCGATTTCTATGACCCGCAGCACTGCAGCCCTCACCCAACACGAGTTCAGTGCAGAAAATGGAGAGCACTTTTCACGATGATTCAGACAATGCGGATAGTTTCGCGAGCCTAGCTCGGGCAGCAGGCCGAGTTCAGAGCTCTCGATACAACAGACAAACGCGCCCGATGATTCTCAATCGATTTCTGTGACTGTAGGCTCTGTAGCTGCCTACAGCTCGAGTTAAGTACAGAAAATACCGAGATCGTTTGTCAAGATGACTCAAATAATACGAATAGATTTGCAGACCTAGCTCGGCTAGCAGACAGAGTTCGAACCTCTGGAGTCAAGAGGCGAACGCACCTGATGATTCTGAGTGCGATAGTGTGCTTACCAGCACTGTAGCTGCCCTGGAGCTCGAATTAAGTATAAATACCCACCACGCGTATCAAGTTGACTCGAATAGTACAAATAGGTTTGCGGACCTAGCTCGGCTAGCAGACCGAGTTCAGACCTATCGATTGGACAGACGAACGCGCCTCATGATTTTGAGTGCGATAGGTGTGCTTACCAGCACTGTAGTTCCCTACAGCTCGAGTTGAATAGAAAATACCGACAAAGCGTATCAAGTTGACTCGAATGATACGAATAGGTTTGCAAACCTAGCTCGGCTAGAAGACCGAGTTCAGACCTATGGATTCGAGGGACAAACGCGCCTGATTATTCTGAGTGCGATAGGTGTGCTTACGAGCACTGTAGCTACCCTACAGCTCAAGTAAAGTAGAAAATACCGACAACGCGTATCAAGTTGACTCGAATAATACCAATAGGTTTGCGGACCTAGCTTGGCTACCAGACCGAGTTCAGACCTCTGGTTTGAACAGGCGAACGCGCCTGATGATTCTGAGTGCATTAGCTGTGCTGACCAGCTCTGTAGCTGGTCTACAGCTCGAGTTAAGTACAAAATACCGACAGCGTGTATCAAGATGACTCGAAACGGCCGATCCCGCCTGTGTGCTTTTTGGCCTTGAAAGTTACCCGATCGAGCTGAGATCAAGATGGCGAGCGGGAATAAGATCGAATATCACGGGAAAAAATACTAGAGCTCTAACGAATGGTCAAATTTCGAGAACATAATTTTCAACCGACCAAAAGTTGTGAAAAGTTCAGTTCTTTTTTTTCGAGCCAACTAGCTCTCCGGCGCGCCGGAATTACTCTTAGCTTCCAGCTA